>JAYESA010000017.1:13506178-13791178 GCA_036927795.1 Iris macrosiphon | reverse complement strand
GATGCCGTACGAGCCTGGAGTTGCGCTCGTACAAGGCGATGTTGCCAAACACCAAATGTTATCATTGAAACAACCAAGTTGCAGCGAAAGTCAAGTATTGTGTACCAAGCACACATCAGAGTAATACGCAGCGAAGCTCACGATAGGGTCCAAATGAAATGTCCCGAAGGCAATGCCACAAAGGCGATGCCACGAAGGCGATGAAATGCTCTTGCTCTTTTCTCTAGCCCACAAAGGTACTTACAGTTCATACATTATGCCTCGTATATCCAAGCAGCGCCACTACGCCTGCGTACCTGAAATATTGCCCATAAACGTGGGTCAGTACACAACCGTACTGGTGAGCGGGATAACCCACTCGCCTAAGCCGACACTAAGTAAAATAGTGAATGCAAACAGTTATATGATGATCTTTCTAGTTGAATCCTAGATTCATTTCATGGCATAGGGATGACATGTTAAGGAAAGCTGTAAAGCAGTTTAAGCATGCAAGCACTCAACTCAAACCAAACGACAAGCAATATATAACCAACTCGGGGGAAACTAGCATGCAACCCGTCTTGCTCAAGTCCAAGCAACACGATAACATGTCGAATCATCAACCAAGCCTCAATATCCTTCCTCAACCAACTTGATACAATCCAATCCCAAAGTGCACACTCTTGCCGAGGCAAGGTGGCCGCACCTACACGAAAGCCAAAACAACAAAAGAAAAGCAAGCCAACACTAGTCTATATGAAGTCACTGGCCAAGCCATAAAGGACGTTGATCGGACTGATCAAATGCGGTTCTATTCGAAACAGCGCTAAGTAGCTAACCCACCTGGATCGCATCCAACCGCTGGCACCGCGCCCAAGACGCATTACCCAATTGTCTCCTCCATGGCCGAACGGTCCCGGTGCCCCGGAGCTTTCCCGTTCGAGGAGACCAAACCCTGTGCAATACGGGTTGTCCGTGACATGCAGACACCAAGTAGGTATGACGAGAGGATCGAACATTCTCGCCCCACCAAGCGATCCTAGACTCGTTCAACCAATATCCAACCAAAGCATCCAACCAAAGAATCCATAACCATTCTTCCAACATATTGCCCAAGGCACCAAATCCAAGTTATTTCCATAGGCACAATGCCTCTTCTCAACACAGTATTTCCAATGGTGCAACACCCATGCTCAAAACAATCCCATGGCACAATGCCCCAACAGTAGCACAATGCCCTCACCGACGCAGTTGTTCGGTTTCGAACCACAACTGCTCGCTTTGTAAGACAAAGCGACCAAGTGATACTCGTGCACGGATGCACGCTCGCTCGCCCGAATTCTCGATATTCCCATTGCATCAATGACTCATTCCAACCGTCCAAGCATAATCCCAATTATTCAGCCAACTGCCTCAAATACAATATTCCACTCTAGCTCCAACTATCCAACGCGTAAATCATATCAAGCCACAATCCTACCAAGCAAACGACGTACACTCTATGCACGCCTCAGTGTAGTGGTTCCCAATGTTTCAGCCCAAGTGTTCAAGCCTTTTACGTGTTTTCCATATTATTAGGCATGAAGGAGTAGAGGAGAAGGGAAAGAGCCCACTCACAATGTTTGATCCCGTTAAGCATCATGTCCTGCCGATACGGCCAATCCCTTGAACCCGTGGTCCGATGCAAGCGCGATCTACTCAACTGGTATGACCGTGCGAGCAGGCCGTGCTCTACAAATCATCCGACCGATCGGACTAAGGAAGATGGCATTATCATTCCAACCCAGCTATCTCAGTACTGCTCTGAACGAACACCTGATTTCCATCGAACCCGCTAGCCATCTGCACATGAAACAACTCAATCAATACTTTTTCCCAAAATCCAACAAATCAAATGGAACCAGCATTTGTTTCATTCAATCCGACTCAGCGTAACGCACCGTGCGGTTGCGGACGTTACACGAGTGCCAGGTTGCTTTTGAAGAATTGAAGAAGAGGTTGACGTCTGCTCCTATTTTAACGTTGTCATCAGGGTCTGGAGGTTTCACTATTTATAGTGATACATCGGGAAAAGGTTTGGGTTGTGTTCTTCAGCAGAATGAAAAAGTGATTGCCTATGCATCCAGGCAATTACGTCCTCATGAGAAGAACTATCATACCCACGATTTGGAGTTAGCAGCAGTCATCTTTGCCCTGAAGTTGTGGAAACACTATTTGTACGGAGAGCGTGTAGAGATCTTCACAGACCACAAGAGCTTGAAGTACGTTTTCACTCAGAAGGAGTTGAACATGAGGCAACGTCGGTGGTTGGAACTGATGAAAGATTTTGACATATTTTTGCAGTATCATCCTGGGAAAGCCAATGTAGTTGCCGGTGCCTTGAGCAGGTATCCTGTAGCTATGTTGTTGACACAGGATCGGTATTTGTTGGACTTGGAGAGCTTGGGCATGGAGGTGATAGTTCCTGATTTTGCTATGCAGATGTGGGGATTGCAGATACACTCAGAGTTGATGGACAGGATCAAGGCAGCCCAGTATGAAGATGTATCTCTGAGGAGCATCAGAGCTCAGGTGAGAGCAAGATTGGAAGATGATTTCACCATTGCTGAGGATGGTTCTTTGCGGCATAGTGTTAGATTGTGTATGCCTAGTGGGGAGCTGCGTGAGGAGGTGTTACAGGAAGCGCATCGCTCTCAGTATTCCATACATCCAGGTGCCAACAAGATGTATCGGGATATGCGAGAGAGTGTGTGATGGTATGGCATGAAAAGGGAAGTGGCACAGTTTGTATCCAGATGCTTAGTGTGCCAGCAAGTGAAAGCCGAGAGGCAGAGGCCAGGAGGTTTACTTCAGCCATTACCTATCCAGAGTGGAAGTGGGAGCACATTACTATGGATTTTGTGTCTGGACTTCTACGATCTCCAGGAGGGAAAGACGCGATTTGGGTCATCGTTGACAGGTTGACCAAGTCGGCCCACTTTTTGCCCTTCAAGGTGGGTTTGTCTACGGAGAAGCTGGCAGAGATGTATGTGAGGCAGATCGTCAGGATACATGGGATTCCCGTCAGCATAGTCTCGGATCAGGATAGTCGTTTCACTTCTCATTTCTGGAGGAGTTTGCAGGCGAGTTTGGGCACTCAGCTCAAGTTCAGTACTGCATATCACCCCCAGACAGATGGACAGTCAGAGAGGACTATTCAGACTCTCGAGGATATGCTACGCACTTGTGTACTAGATTTCGAAAAATCTTGGGAGGATCATCTTCATCTGGTGGAGTTTGCATACAACAATAGTTACCAGGCAAGCATCGAGATGTCTCCTTTCGAGACTCTGTACGGCCGAAGATGTCGTACCCCATTATCTTGGGACGACGTAGGCGAGCGAGCATTGTTGGGACCAGAAATGGTAGTAGATGCTGCGGAGAAGGTAAAGCAGATTAGAGAAAGACTTCGTGTGGCTCAGGACAGACGGAAGCACTGGTCCGATAGTCGCCGGAGACCGTTAGAGTTCGAGGTTGGCAAGTTGGTGTTCTTGCGAATTTCTCCAACACGTGGCACGATTCATTTCGAGAGAAGCGAGAAGCTCAGTCCAAGATTTATCGGGCCCTTCAGTATTACCGAAAGGGTCAGTGCCGTAGCCTACCGGCTAGCTTTGCCATCTACATTAGAGGGAGTACATAACGTGTTTCATGTATCCCAGCTGAGACGATACGTAGCTGACCCTAACCACGTATTAGATCATTCAGAGATTGAAGTGGGACCGAGCCTCAGCTACCAAGAGCAGCCCGTGGAGATACTAGATCATGGAGAAAATGTGCTGCGTAACCGGACGATTTTATTTGTTCGTGTCGCTTGGAGTCATCACTCCCCAGGTGAATCTACTTGGGAGAGAGAGGACGAGATGCGTGAACGATATCCATACCTCTTTGAATTTTGAGGTATTTCTCCTTTCTTTCTGTATGATCTACTTTTAAATTTTGAGGACGAAATTTTCTAAAGAGGGTAGATTTGTAACCTTCATTTAATATTAAATTAGGAAATCAAATCCAATTTGGATTCCTCTTCATAAGAAGAGGAATCCAAATTGAATTAGTCAAGGGCACATTGGTCAATACACATAAAAAAAATATCTAACCCCTCATTTTCCTATATAAACACCACCCCACCATCTTTCATTCACCATCTCTCATCTTCCTCAACCTTATACTAGCAAGGTAACCCTTGTTCCTCTTCAATTTTGTTTTAAAACTCTAATAGGATAAGTGTATATATATATATATATATGTGTGTGTGTGTGTGTGTGTGTATTCAAGAAAAAGGGGAGGGGGGAGCACTGCCTGCAGGAGCAGCAGCAGCAGCGGCAACGACACGCAGCAGCCAGCGGCAGCTGCACGCAGCAGCAGTAGCACCGCAATATATATTATATATATGTATATATCTATGTATACATGTACAATATATATGTATATGTATATATGTATACTATATATGTATATATCTATGTATATATGTAATCTATATATATCTATATATCTATGTATATATGTAATCTATATATATATATATATCTATGTATATATATATACTATATATTATCTATATATCTATGTATCTATATATGTATACTATATATGTAATCTATATATATCTATATATCTATGTATATATGTATATATGTATACTATATATTATCTATGTATATATGTATATATGTATCTATACTATATATTATCTATATATCTATGTATATATGTAATCTATATATATATATATCTATGTATATATATATACTATATATTATCTATATATCTATGTATCTATATATGTATACTATATATGTAATCTATATATATCTATATATCTATGTATATATGTATATATGTATACTATATATTATCTATGTATATATGTATATATGTATCTATACTATATATTATCTATATATCTATGTATATATGTATACTATATATATATATGTATACTATATATTATCTATATATCTATGTATATATGTATACTATATATTATCTATATATCTATATATATATATATATATATATAGATATATATATATGTTGTATACTATATATTATCTATATATCTACATATATAATATATCTATATATATATCATATTATATCTATATATGTATACTATATTGTATCTATATACGTATCTATATATCTTATATATACATTATTTTATATAGATATTTGTCTCATCTATAAACCAGAAATATCATAAAGTTGACCTAGAAATCTAGTGGGTTAAATCTATTTAATTATATTTTCATCAATTAATGTGAATTATTCATGATATAGGTTATCTGGACCCCGTCACACTCTGACTTGTTTCACCCGCTTTGGACCCCAGACGAGTACAGTCTCTGATGGTTTTCTTACTGATAATTTCTATAATATATGTAGTATTGTTGTATTTGATTCCTGACACAAAGAAACACGGACTAGCATATCTTGTGTTTTTAGACTTTGATCTTGTATAATACCTGATATTCGTGTTATTCTTGTATGCTAGTCGGGGCGAAAAAATGCTAGTTTATATGTGATCATACCCTACTGTGCAAATATAATTCCTGTGCAAAGGCTAACCATACACTTCACGTATGATTAACCGGCTCCCATTGTGCAATCCTAAGCGGATCACATAATCAAACTAGTATTTCAAAACACTTAGTGACTATAGAATTCCTTGTTGATACATAACATATTCTCTGTTTATTCATTTTTCTTGTTCATTTCTTTCTATGCCTTGATGTCAATTTATTTATCCATCATGTACTACTTTTCTATCATTATTTTATAGTCCTTATCATGTATTGAAACTGCTATTAGAATTGTACTCGTTCAATCCTGATTGGATAATATTTCAGGTAGCACTTAGAATGACCTGTGTCTAATCTATTATGGATTTTGGGAAATAGCTTCGAGCCTGATTTTACCTCCTGGAGGATCGAGAAAGGCCGCAAGCAGGAGACTTAGTTATGACAATAGTTAAAGTTTACAAACTTACTATAGTTGTATGGGTTATGAATACAAGATTTGTACTGTAACCTTTATATACATATATATACTACAGCATGTTTTCACCTACCATAGTTTTGTGATTGAGTATCATATTTGTTCCCTTTATATTATGAGGTGTTGGTTATACAGTATTAGTTCCAGACAGCGTTCTACCGCCGACACTGCGGCGTAGGCTGGACGTACCCACGCACTCGTACCCAAACACCCGGGTGCGGGTCGTGACACATTATATACTTAAACTTTGGCCAAAAATTGAATATAATTTGTTGAGTTTTATATATGCCCCCCTCGCTCAATCTCTTTACTACCCATTCACCCTCCACTGGACAGCCCGAACAGAATCACCTGTTGTCACACCACGTGCAAGTATGCAATTTTTTTAAACATAAAAGCATAGTATACAAGGCAGTACATTCAATATTTAATGATATACCACAGCATAAAAGAATTTACATTCTTTAATCTCCTATAGTCCTACTATAGTGCCAAGACCAGCAGAGCCACTTAATTACTCCTGCAACACCTTCAAACACTTGTTGCCTGTCCACTGGCGATGCTTTTGATGCTATTTAGTTATGTCAAAAAACATTTGCATTATAAGCATTTTACTGTTAGGATTTAGGACTTAATGAAATAATGAAACATTTTATAGTTTAGATATAATCTATGTGAAAAAAATAATTCAATGCATATGTGAAATGGATTTATGAATGATTTGTGTTCTTTTTATTACAATTAAAATTTACAATTAAAATTATAGTTTTCAAAATGGATTTACAATTAAAATTATTTTTGTTCATTTATGTTAATGGAATTAATTACATTTTTTCAGTGATGTTGTATTTAGTATTTCAGCAAATTTTGTGGTTTGTAAAATGTCTAAGATCGGGAAGGGATCCTTTTTAGAAGAATGGCAGTCAAGTGAGTGCCAAGGACTGGAATCGTGTTAACTATATACTTTATGAGAAAATTGTCAATAAAGGGATAAGTAGGCTCAAGCAACATGTGGCTTGGGTAAAAAAAGACTGGTCAAACAATGCCCTCAAGTACCAGAAGATGTAAGAAAGAAGGCATAAACTACCCTATTGTCATTCAAGACTTACAAGGATGCAAAAGCCTAAGGATACAAGCCGACCCGGAAGAAGTAGCAATTGGAGTAAGGGTGATCACTGCTTTCGAAGGAGTTCATTCTCAAGGACGAAGACTAAAGGGTCGATGGACTAATATGTCCAACTCCTGAATTATACTATTCCAATAGGGAAGATATTAGAGGGATTTAAGATTTATTAGTGGCATTCGTATGTCAAATATGTATACAAATGAGCCTATTATGCTTGACCAAATTATACTATGCTTGACCCAATTATACTACAGAGCTTGAGCCCTATCAACTTGAACAAGGAAAAGTTGGGTCAGAAATTGCTTTGTCAATTCTCTTAGCACGGTCAGACCTTAAATTTTCTTGTCGACTTTGATAAGGCTCAACCTGAGAAGTAATTTTGTCTTGCATATTAGGCTCCTTTACATACATTTTAGACATCATCGAGAATGCCACTAATAAACCTTTACCCCCTCGAGTCTCTTTCTTATCGGAGTACTAGAATTGGGTATTCAAAAAATATCCCACAAAATGTTAAGGAGTACTCAACTTGCTCTTTCATATGCTATCAATTAACGTCGAAATAGAACATATTTTCTATGTATTATCAAGAGACACCAACTTCCTCTTCAGACTTCGTCAAGTCTTCTTACAACCACCCCATTGAAGTAATATCACCATCAGTTATTCTAAGTACTCTAACCAATAGGGCAAAAACGATAACGAGAATCTTCACATCTCTAAAACATGACTCAAAACTATTATAAAACTATAATTTTAAACAAAATGAGTAAATATTATTGCAAATTATGAAGAAAACTAAAGTAATCATCTAATTAAAGTTAGTTTATTTCTTGCTCGAGTGTGGGAAAACTTCCTTGTGTGCCACTTATTAGAAGCAAACATCTCTCTCAACTCCTTCACTAGAATGCTTTGCAACGACTTAAACGCAATAGCAAATCCAGTCACCCCTGATGGAATAACAACTTTTTACTAGCAATCTCTCAACATGTCGAGTGAGATATCGACAGAGATAGTATAGTCATTTATTACTACCGTGATTTGACGAGTTAGGAAAATGGCATCTTGTTTTGCATTATATTATTGGTGCCTCCAAGTAAAAGATTGTGTTGCAGAGGGAGTCCTACATGATATTAGGTATCTTCAACATTGTCAGTTAAGTATTATTGTATACTTCATTTTAGTTCCACATCGTCTGGGCTAATGGAAAATGTCATGACTTGCTCCTATAAATGTACCAGGCTTCTCGTGTTTTATTCACATCAATAAATTAAAAGTTCTCTCTGAAAAAAATATATATATATATTCTTCTCCCACCCGCTTCCCTACCTCCTAGCCCCGCCCCGCCCCGCCCCGCCTCTCAAGGCCAAGACAAGCCCTATCTCCGTATATAAGCACCAGAAAGTCGCTTTGAAGACTTTTGCGACTTCGGCCATAGCCACTTACGTGGCTGAACTTGGAAACCAAACGCCTGACTTAGCTTCTGACAAAAAGCCAACATAGCCTCTGTCGAAGCTAATCCTTCGAGATCAACCTACGATTTAGGTTCAAAATAGCATTTAGCAAAGAAAACTCTTTCGGCTGCGCTAAAACCAACACCAGCTCCCGCATAGCTAAATGTGCAGTCTTCTACAAGGCTAAGACTCCTGCTTACAACAAGACTACCACCAAAACCTATGACGAGACTACAACCAACGCGTACGACGAAGCTACAACACTTCTTTCAAGACCCCTCTCTAGCCTAGCCGTCCTTAATGGCTTCTCCCAGACACCTCACACTCTCACACTCCAACCCTCCCTGATCTCTATGGTTCCTCGACGTCATCCGCATTACTACTATGATTTTGTACTTGCTTGATGTCTCTCGCTTGGTTCTCTTGCCTTTGAAGCTTCTTTACTTAGACACGGTGCTCTGACGTCTTTGATCTCTTTCCTCTTGGTGAGTTGGACAACCATCTTTGTTGTATTGATCTTGTGCGTCCTTGATTATGTTATAAGAATGGTTTAAAATGAACTTTGAAATATAAAAAGGTCACCTAGTAAAATGCTAATGTTCACACGATTATTGCGACTGGTTTAGGTGAGTTTGGTTGTACTACTCACTAGTGCATTCTCATGTATTGATCCTCACCTTTGCAAGTGCGAGAGACACATCAGGAGCACAAAGACAGTAAAAGCATTCAGTTTCCAGTTCTACGCATTTTATTTCTTAGGTGTTTATTTAATTTCCTAAGTATGGATATGATGTATAGAACTCTTAGTTAGAATAATTTATTGGTTATAATCATGACTTTTAGGATGGTTAATTATCTTTGGAAGAACCTCAATGACATTCCTCTATAGATGTTATTCCAATTAACTAATGTTCTTTATATTGTAATTTAATTTTCTACTTAATTCCGTTGTTGATATCGAATTTGTACTATCATTGGGAATCTTGAATTTTGACCTTGTACAAGTTCAACTTAGCCTTGTACGGAATCACATCCCAAGGACTATAAATTATCTAAATCGAAATATGACATGAAGGGCTACAAAGAAACAAATAGGACTTTTTAGGTCAAGACTCAAAATTGAGAGAATAATATATAGATAGAGGGGAGAGAAGGAGAAGGGACTTACAAGAAGAGAGGGCCACCAGGAGGGCAGGAGTGGACCGTTGGGGCGTGAGGGTATTTTATAATTAGGGCACAACAGAACACTAGGAGAGAGTGAGAGACATGTAGGGTAGGGGATCTATTCACGTGTAGGGGAGGGGGTATTCAAGGGGTTAACAGGTTGGGACCCTTTAAGCTTTTAAGCTAACTATTTCATAATAAACCAACCACTAATATTTGCTTATTTCGTGTCGACCAACATATCGGTCTCAAATTGATATATCTGCCAATATTCTCTCAAACATATAATCAGCAATAAACATACATATCTAATTCTTTGTGAAATGACATGCCGGACATATTGGCCTACGTCTATAAAACTGGGTCGGACAAAGACACGGATGGACATATGTATATCAACAATTGTGGCTATACCACCTTATAACTAGCATTTAATGTTTCATTGCTGCCTTCATAATTTTTTGGATCTTAAACCTCGAGTGTAAACCAAGATTGAAAATTTGTGTAAGTAATAAAAACACTTTCGATGTCAATCATGCACTCCTCACACTTTTAGTTATGTAAATGGTGTCACTCTCCATAATCTCAGTGTATAGATGGGAAGAAAAAAAAAATCCAGTTCAAGGCACGTTAACAGGAAAATGGTATCCGTATCGGGTACGACCCATATCCATATTCACGCTTTTGAGTTGTTCTGCCGGATCGGTCACTCAAGATCTTTGGTCTTCATCCAGACCCGATAAACATAGGTGATTACATTGTACCTGTTTGAAAATGCCCGTATCCGATGTCCATATCGTTCCTTACCCGTATTAGTGCTCGTGTTCATAGATGCTAACCACACCTCATTTTGAAGCTTGACAGCTATAAATCAGGTCATTTCTCTTCATCATGGTAAATGGTGTCATTATCCACAATATCAGTATAGAGATAGGAAGAAAAACTTTTTCTCATTCATATAGTGATCCTAAATATAGTACACCACCTTATTTTGAAGCTTGAATAGCAGTAGAATCAGGTAAGCTTTCTTCAGTCAGAAGAGAAGCTTAGTTCTTAAGGGTCCAATTGAAAAATGAGATCAAGCAGTCTTAAAAACATAAAACTTTTAGCAAATGCATAAACCAGTTACTAAATGGGTGGTTCTTCACTCCAAAAACTATGAGTGCAACATAAAGGACTTAAGAGTTCCTCTGTAATCTTACATACGCTTTAGAACTGGCTAAGCAAAAGGTTTCAAGGTTTTATATATGAAAATAAACACACGGATTTCATGAAAAGGAAATACAATATCCTAGAAATATTCGCAACTGCGATGAGCGTGAACCAGGTGGAACTGACTAAGGAGTGACTAAATAAAACAGGTCAGTTTGAAAAGAGGAATTGAGCTACAACTTAATAGTACTATTCTATGCCTCAGATGCTTACTATCTTGATGGAATCTTCAAGTAGAAGCTTAAACAGAGGTTTATGTCACATGCAATAAACTTGGAAGAACAAGCATTTCTATTTACAACAACAAACTAGCAGATTTCCACAAATCAAGGCATAAGTATAACAGCTATGTTGCACGGACACGGATATGACACAACTAGGACATGGAACCTATTTTGGAGTGTCGTGGTGTATTCTGGAATATCCGTTTGTCTGCGATATGTTTCCAGTTCGTATCCGACACGACAAGGCTCACATTTTTGGAGTGTTCGTGCATCCTAGTAGAACAGTAATTTCAAGCCAAACACAAATTCGATATAACACAACTTAAAATGAACTTATGATGATCAGACTAACAAGACAAGGAAAACAACATTCTCAATTTAAAAGGATATTCATACTACCATTAAAATATTAGGTCAGGTATCTTTGAAGGATCCAATGATAGTGAACAAATATTGTACCCATGTTTAGGTGGCTAATTTCAAAGTGAGATTACTGTGATGTAAGGATCGCAAACTACCATTATTGCAACGCAAACCGTTCCATGCCAAATTGCTGTCAGCTATAAAAGCACAAACTAAGCCTAGATGGCTCCATGAAACCTGACCTAATCCAACAAATAGCTGCAAACATGGCCAGCTAGTTCATGCTCAATCACTAACAAGGTGAAGTTTCAAAGAGAACAATTCCAACCTAAATCCTGTAAGTGCACAAATGCATTACGGCATGTATAAGAACTATGAATCTGCAAACGTAAATACAAAGCATAACATCTTAATTGATAGAACAAAGGTTGAAATAATAGAAGATACTTCTAAAGCACCAATTGGTACAGACCGAATGTTCTGTAAATTGAAAGTATATTTATGTTACGGAATGCACAACGAGATTGATATTACCAAATACCTTCGTACCAGCACATTTGTGTACTTTAAAAGATAATTAAATTACTAATATTAATTCATGGGTAATATTCCTGCAAACTAATAGGGTTGCAATTTTCACTAACAAGAGAAAATGGGCACGGGCACCGGAACGAGAAAATAAATCGTTACAACAGGTATACATTTAAGCATTCATGCATACATTTACTATTGTAGCATGCTTGCAAAGATTAGAAATTTGAATTCATTTTTAAAATTGCGAGGCTACTCAATTTAAATTTCTTGTGCGATGACGGACAATAGCTTCACCAAGATGATGATTTCAAATTAGCTGTTGTACTCAAATATAATATAGATGCACTATTTTGCAAGTGCATATAACACAGTAATAGGCATGTGTAAGCAGGAGCCTCGTGGATAATTTCTTCCTTGTAACACCATAGGCATGTGTATATGTCTATAAATGAGTTATTCATAAAGAAGAAAATATCAAAAATCACATACCTGCCGGTTTAAATCTTTTGCCTTGTCTGCATAAATGCGAGACTCAGATGTCAACCGACTTGACATTTCACTGACCTCTGCATAAAAGTTGTATCCAATCAAACGTTGGTGTAAGTTTCAAACAAAAAGAATCGCAACATACATGCTCTTTGTAGAAAAGGGGGCAAGGTCAATCAAAATGCATATATGAGTAAGAAAAGAGAAAGTAAGTAGTCCCCTCAAAGAGTAAAGCATGAAATTCCATTTGCAAGTTATCGCGTTTAAATATAATTGTAACAATGTTCTTTAGAAACGGTATAATTGTAAAAAAAAAGACGAATTATTTGTACTTGTAAGCTTCTGACTCTTATCTTATTGGAAAGACTAGCCTCTTAACATGAGGACTTATAAGTAATCCAGAAGCTTCAAAGACCTTTTACATTCAATACTATAAAATAAATCATGAAATTATAAATACTGAATTATAGAATGGTTCTCTCAGAAGATATAGAATGAAACTAGACCTCGGTAGGAACTTTGAAACCTTTGGCTATAATAACACAGCTACTATGTTTAACTTTTCTTTATCTTCCAATATCAGCATCAAGGGGGAAAATGTTATGTGAAGGAAATACTACGTTCTCCACCCATTCCCTCCATCCTATACTCAATAAGCCAATGATCAACACTCCAGATACCATGTGACTATATCTTAAGGCCAAACTCCCATTCCTTTCTCATGTGAGATCAGGGGGAAATGCACCAGATGCTCTCCAACCAGCACCTGTATCCGTCAACCTGAATGTAGAAGTTGAATTATTCTAGTGAACTAAAATCCAGCTGGTCATACACTAAGAAAATATTCCCACTAACGTATACTAATTTACCTTTTCTCTAAAGCTTCTTTGTTCTTGTAAACAAGACTTTTCAACAAACAAATTAGTAGTTTGGGAATTTTGGTTTTTGTCTGATCAGGTTGGGTTTTACACATGGGATTGTCAATGCTTTCCAGATCCTGAGTAAGCGGGAGCCTTGTGGCACTAGGACACTCTTTTTATTGTCATTCCTTCACTCTTTGGCTTAATCTCAGCCAAAAGACAAAAAAATAATTTGGGGAATTTTATTGTTTTTCTCTGATCAGGTTAGGTTTTACAAATGGGATTGTCATCCCCTCTTTCACAGAGATGAATGCTCACGAATAGCAATCATCTTACCACTTTGTATAGACTCTTTATAGTCTAATGGAATATAGAAGTTGCTCCTTGGTTGCAAGAGCTTAAACCGCATACCCAAAAGGTAGATCTAGATCTATCTACCTGTCAACTGGCCACCGCCTAGGTTTAATGGCATGACCATCTCAGGTTCATGGCTAACTCAGCTAGGAAATTGACCAAAATACAGGGTTGTTGTCAGATCAACAGGCAATGAAAAGTTTGTAAAATCTTTTATGGAGCTTTCTTATGCTATGAGCGGCCCTAATTTGATGGGAGGTTGGGTTTTACACCAAATAGCAGATTGGCAGTTTCAAAACAGTGTATGGAGTTCGGAATAACTATTTCCAGAGATCTAGCACATGAATCAAGCTAATAAGTACATTGACTTTCAGTGACTAGAGTAACAGATGATGCACCTACATATTCTTGATAAGCCACTGTCAAACATATAGTAAGCAACTTTTCTAAAAAGATAGATGAATAACTTGAATCATATTTTTAAGGTATTACTCTCGTATAACAAATCTAAAACCTCGTTGATAATATAACGAAGGAATACTGTAGCAACAGAGTAAACCGGTGTGAAAAAAGATCAAGGTGGACTCACGGTCTAATTTTTCACCAACACCAAGCACCTCTTGGACGTTCCGAGTCATTATCTGGTGGACTTCATACAGTTCATCATTCAACTTTGCAAGGTTGCGTTGGGTGCGTGTATCCAAGTAAAGTTTCTTTGTCTTCTGTATAAATGTATCTACACACCGATAACATGAAAATATAACAATTCAGAAAATTGGTAAGTTTGAGTAATTATTAACAAGTTAATACTACATAAAACACCTACCAAATTTGATAAAAGCATATGGTCTTGCAGCAGTCTCTATTTGACTTCCATTGACTCTCTCAAACTCAATTTTGAGGTCTTCAAGGTATTGAAAAGCAAGTTTCTTTGGATAAGACCGATCACACATTGTCAAGTAACAGACACGGCCTTCAATGATATAACTGTTTAGTTGTGTCAAGGTACCAATGAGATATTAATTAAATAACTGAATTGAGAAAACACATTTGCATAACATTTTTGAGGATTTCATAGCAGGTTTACTTCAGAAAAAAATCTGTAAGATCCATCACGCACATCAAAACCTCAAGCCTTGTCCATGCTATTAGGGTGATAAGAAAACATGAGATGGGTATTCCATTTTCCCATAATTTGACAATTCAAAATGACCTGTTTGGCTATTTATCTACGCAATCTCAGCAAAGGTTGTTTTCATATACAAGTCCCTTAAAACCTTTTGATCTACGCAATTTCAGCATCAAGTGGAAATAATTGTTTCTGTCTTGTCCCTTTTCCTCTATAATCTACATTTTGATTGCAAATGTTTCTTATACATCCCAACTCCCTCCAACCTCATTTTCTCTATACCCCACAAACCTTACTCATCCTCTCATAACATTTTCCTCATGCTCAACCTTTCCCTGTTGTCTCGCCCTTATACCACCCCCCTGGTTCATTTTTCCCTACTCACCTCCATCGTCCTCGGCCTCACATATTGATATAGATGCCACCAGCTATGTTACATGGACTCGGGTACGGGTGTCGGGTAGGGGTACATATCCAAGAGTCGGGTCCTTCAAAATCATAATTGAAGGACACGCGGACTCGGCTAAAAAGGATCCAAAATTTGGATACGGATAAGGGGATACGTCTATTAAAAGTAAATATATTTTGGAAAAAAAGAGTACTTATGTTTTTTTATGGTAGTCTTTTTCTTTGGTAATCATTGCTCAATACTCTTTTTTTGTTTTTGTTCTAAACAGAGCAGCCCAAATATGCTTCATCTTCTATGCATGCCGAAATATGCTTTGTCTTCTGTGCATGCCAGTGCTTTGCATGCAGTGGAGTGAATGTGCTTGCGTGCAATGGAGTGCTTCATCTTCTGTGCTTGCATGCAGTGGAGTACTCATGGAGTAATTCCATCTTCTGTACATGCAGTGGAGCTCATCTTCTATGTTTGCATGCAGTGGAGTGATTCATCATATGTGCTGGCATGCAGCTGGATAAATCATTTATGCTATTGGCAATTCATCTTCTGTGCTAACTACTAGCGAATTATTAACACAAGTCACAAACTTGTCCACCTTGTGTGCTAGCTGCTAACTACTAGCTACTAACCCATTAGTTCATCTTCTGTGCTTAGGCGGCAGGCGCTACCTACTGACACAAGTTACAAGCTTGCATGACCACGCTATTTTCAGCAAGTGACCACATCCTCATAATGAGACGCCAATCACGCCACCTCATCGTCTTTCCCCATTTCTCCTCTCTCTTTTTTCCCAAGCCAACCCCAAACAAGTTACACAACTCTCTCTCTCTCTCTCTCCCTCTCTCTCTCAATTTTTAGCTCAACGGAGAAGAAGAGGTGCCTCTCTCTCTCTCTCACTCATTTTTCAATAGAGAAGAAGAAGAAGAAAAAGCTCTCCGCAGCTGCTCTCTCTCCCCTAATCCCAATTTGTTTGGTTGGTAGATTCGACCTCTTCCCATCCGCTCGAGGTGATGATTCCAACATTTTTCCATTCAAAATTATACATACATATATATATTTGGTGGATTTATGATGAGAAATTATCCTATTCTTTGTATTTTTATCATTTGTTTGCTCTACGAATATATGCACTCAATCCGTGTCCACTAGTCACTTGACGAGTCCGACCCGGATTCCGTACCCATATTCGTGTCCGGTTGTGTCGACCCTGGTACTTCGGCCTAAAGTGCCAAGTCCAGGTAAGATAGGCCACCAGCATATTTTTCGCCACTTCTTATGGTTAGTTTTCACATGGAGACACTTTAGTCTTTTGTCATCTCTTGTAGTACAAACTCAAGGCCCAAGGTTTAGCATATATTATCTTGGTTACAAGTAAAAAAGTGACCTTATAGCTAATTAAGTTTATGATTTGAAGACCTCTAAGCAAATAACAAGATTTCATGAACCTAAGACGAAATTCATAAACTATGTCTACAGGAAAATATAAAAAATTGCAAGATATTTAAACCTACATCTAATGGACTTACCTTTTTCTAGATTCTCCTAGTTGAGGACAATTTTGAGGGACGGTCATTGTTTGCATGGCTTTGTCAGGTAGATACTGTACCACCACGTGGTCTTCATGGTTCTTTATAAGAAAGTCTCTCTTGCTCAGTTGATGTTTTGGCAAGGAAAACGAAACCAAGTTACCAAAACTAGTAGAGGATTAACATCAGTTTGACTATTGGTCATAGAAGTGTCAGTTCTTTGTGAATCTTAGCGTTCAAGTCATGCTCCAGAGCCAACACCATTCTGATGTTTCTAGTCCTATGACTACTACGATAAGGCATAATCAATTAAAGAATCAACAACTTAATGCTGAGTTTTTTCAGGTTAAGGTTTCGATACACAGAAATTCAGATAGGCAGTTACAGCGCAAGGAAGAATTTTAAGAGGTTTGAACTCAAAACAAATAAGCTGTCATAGGACATGGGACAATTGTAAGAGACAGTACACTAAAATATATATAGTTTGTTAAAAAAAAAAGTTAGGTTTAGGGCACAATAATTATCTTTTACAAAAGATGTTGAGCAACCTGAATTTTCATACAAATAACTCAGGAGGCAAAGACCCTGAACCAAGGATAAGGGTAATCTATCAGACGCTAATATCCTTTGACTCTACATGCATGTGTCAAGACGTGCTTAATCTGTATATAACCCTCCCACAATTCATTTTTTTCTTGAATGCATCATACAAGAACAAACAAGTCAATCAGCTGGTGCCGAAATTCAACAGCAACCAAAAGGAGGCAAAAGGACGGGTGTCATGATCACTTTATATTCACTGGAAACGTTCATAGTAATCAATTTGAACTAGCCTAACGAGAATAGGATTCTCATTCAGTCTTCTTTTGGTCCTATTATATATTCACCCATTAAGACACATAAATAAGCGAGAAATAGAGATGACCATGCAATATGAAATGCTATAGAAGTGATCAAATGAACATAGGATACTGGAAAAAGTAAGGACCAGTCTCAATGGACATTCTTGAAGCCTCATTTTGTCCTCTGGACAAGTTCTTAAACAACAATTTTGCTTGCTGCTTATAAAATTCAGCATCTTTCTGATCACGACTATCATCAAGTCCCTCTGCTAATGGAAGACCATCAGTAACACGAGCTATCATTGTCAGCTTCACCATTTTATCAGCAAACAAGGAGTAAAACAGAAATTAATCAAATATGATCTCCTCAAGCCACCTGAACAAAAAAAAGAAGAAAGATCAAATTAACTGCAAAATCATGACATTCTATGATAAATAGTGAACACCATATGACTACAATAAAGCCATAGGATAAAGAGCCTTATTTCAGCAACTTGCTAATAACTTTGAGAATCTAATAACCTCAAACAGAATCCTAAACATAATTATATGGAAATTTCTTTTAAATACGATTTATTTTCTTTAAATTTCTTTCTGGACTTCCAACTATTTTTGTTGTATATTGGAAATAGTTCCAATTTATGTCAAACTATAATATCTGATGAGTGTAAAACTAAATTATTTTTTCCTCTTATACAATTTATAGAATATTGTCGCCTCCCAAGTGTCATTTAAATTATCTTCTTTTCGAGAACACAGAAATGGTTTGAAATCAACACTAAAAAAAACGAGACTGATAGCTAAGTTGATCAAAATATTATCCAACTAGAACTTCAGTTTAATATTTTATTTTTGGATGCGTAGAGAAAAACATTAATAAGGGCAATGCGCCCCACCGGAATAAAGAGCCTAACCGCCCCTGGCTAGATGTACGGAAGTATGTGAAGTGCAACAGAAAATAAAGTGTAGAGGCTAGCCTGCAATGAAGATGCAAATACGTAATGGCATCCGCTTAAATCAAGCAATAAACAACCCTAAAAGATCTCAGAGTTGCAATTGAATCCTTGATCCATCTACAGTTCGTTTGATTCTTGTCATGCGTCATATTTGGTATCAGAGCTTACACTAGGTCGATGCATGCTCTGTAGGGGTAAGAACTTTAGGAAAGAGATAAGACCACCCAGATTTTACTGAAAAATTGCTTCAAAGCATGGACAACCTAAGAAGATAAGAATATTGTGACACACAATAGAGACTAGATTTGACATGATGGAGACTAGAATTAATGCCCGACTCGATCATTAGTGATCTAAGACACCCATGAGCAACATCACCCTAAGGTCATGACCTAGGTTGCACAAATAAAAAAATATATGTAATTATGTACAAGGACTCGATACGGATACGGGGAATATAGTTATCTATATTGTGTGAATACGGACATGGATACGGGTACATACATGAACAGATACGGACACCTGTGTCCCTGCAACATAGCTCACAAGTCCCACTAGGGGTGATAGTACAATCCAGAGGTTCATTACCCTCACACTAGAGACGACCATAGGAGACAAATCATTCACTACCCTCCCGCTAAAGATGAATATAGAAGATGAGCTCCACGAGTCTTACATTGTTCTTAGGGTCAGCAACAAGAACTAACCTAAGGCTCGACCTTAGACCTAGAGAGGATGACATCACTAGGAAGGTCAAGTTAGATACACCATTTGATGGAAAACATAACAATCAAGTTTTTAGTGATTGGGTGCACCACATGGACCACTACTTTGATTGGTACGATTTGTGAGAAGTGTAAACCCCCTCGACCAGATTTCAGTATTTCTAGGATTATTTTAACAATTTAGGATTTATGGCAATATTTTAATTAATATTCCTACATAACCTGTTGACTTGTGCACCTGTCCATCTCCTAATTATTTGGAGCTTTAGCTTGACTGTTATCCCCGAACAAAGTTCACATACCTGTCCTAGACATACCAGATTATTTTCCTGAATTTTGTGCAACTCACAGATGTGCTAAAATGAGCCTCGTTTGAGACGCACAAATATCGTTACCCAACGTACGTATTTAAATCCCCAGACCTGTACCCATCTCTGTATCCCTAGAGATTTGAGGCCAACGTGCACCTGTTTTGCCCAGACAAAAATACGTTAATTTTCTACACTGAGTATACTACATTTAGTGTATTGACACCGTAGAAAAATTATGACCCTATCTGCCTCTAAATAATTAGAGAACACCGTGCGCAGTATTTATTAATTAATAAATACGGTGACCCGTATCACCCAGAAACCAGGTCCAACCCCTGCCCAGACTCACCCCCATTTCTCCCAGAACCTTCACACCGCTTTACCCTTCAATTCTGTGAATTTTAGCATTTTCAGGAATCGGGTGTTTTCTCAGACAATTTCGTAATTGCGCAATTTCCCAAACATAGGACAATTCCGCAATTTATGAAATTACAGGGACTTTCCTGCAAATTGCAGTGCGAGGTGTCACCCCCTCATTGGCCGGTGAACCTGCACCGTCCATTTTGGACACGGGACCCACCCGAAAAGATCCCGAAAATATCTCGGAAATATCCTAAAAATATCTACAAAATATCTTATAAATATCTTTAGATATTTTACATATTTAATTAATATAATTTTCTATATAATAAAAGAAAAAGAAAATAATAAAAATAAAAATCAGAAATCCTAAACTACCCAAGCCCGCAGCCCCCCCCCCCCATCCGCCGGCGGCGAGTTCCCCCCCCCCCCCGGCCGCCGGGGCTGCCCGCCTCGCCGGAACCCCCCCACCGCTGGCCTCCCTCCCCGCTCCCTCTCTCCTCCGCCCCTCTTCTCTTTCCCCTCTCCCAGCGACCCCGACCAAGTCCCCCCCCCCCCGACCGCTGCGTCCCCCGCCGGCCCGCTGGCTCGCTGGAGCTCCCCTCCGCGGCGGACCCGACCCCCTCCCAGCCGCCACTCCTCCAACTCCTTCTCCTCCCGCTGCCGGCTCCGCCCTCCCCGACCCCGCGGCGGACCCGACTCCTCCCCAGCTCCTCCTCCACCTCCAGCGCCTCCCCTACCCCGCCACTCCTCCACATCGACCTCCACTCCACCTCCTCCGCCACCCAACCCCGCATCAGACCCCCCCCCCCCGCCGGCCTCGACAGCCACTCCGACTCCTCACCATGAACCACACCCCCCCATGGCCAGAGACTCTCCAGACCGAGGCTTCCCCGTCCGGTCGGCAGCACCCTCCCCTGATCCAGCTCCTCCGTCGACGAGCAGACGACCCCGGAGCCCTCGACCTGGACGAGAGCAGCGGGATTCCACGCAGACACGGACACAGCCCTTGGACACGTGTCGGACACGAGAAACGTCGTTTCTGGAGCCCTGTTCAGGTAACGATATCTCTCTCCTCGTAACCATGTTTTCAATTCCGTCAGTTGCGTCGTGTAGACTATGTAACCACCTCGGTGCCCGTGCAACCCGCTCGGAGCATCGCGTCCTGTGGCGATCGCGGCACGCGATCCAAAAACAGGAAAAACAACGACCCGATTCACCTCGGAACTGAGTACGCCCCGCCAAACGGGACGACTTGATCGCAAGCGGTCTTTACCGAAACGTGCGCAACGTTGATACGGACGTGTAGGAATTCGGAGAAGTTGATTTGGATGTGCGTGCACACCGGAATCAACACGTATCCGCCGACACCGCCCCGTATCCGTCAGTTCTGGAACATGCTGCAACTTTGTGTACACACGTCGGATCGAGACGAAACTTGCGCCATCGGACTCGTAGCAATATGCTGGTCCTGTGAGCCAAGTTTGGTCCGATTCTGAGAACGTTGACAAATTCCTGTATCGTGGGCCCCACATGCTCCACTTGACGGACGATTTTGTGACCGGCTCATCGGAATCCAATTCGGGAAGTTCCGTTGGGTTCGTATCATCGTTCCTGACTTGTTGACACTAAGTTTGGCGAATTTGGAGACCTTTGACCCTGGCACGTTTTCCGGTACAAAACGGCCCACATGTGGACCCCGCTTTGACCAGAAACTGTCATTTTTGCCCCTGTGTCCAAATTGGACGAAAGGACAGGCGTTTCTAGCTATTTGATATTTTCTGAGACTATTAGTGATGTTTATTTCAGTATCCGGAGACATTCATTCTGAGATCAGAGTTTCTGACACTTGGTACTTGACATCGGGATGTTACATATTTGCAGCTCTCTTGCCAGGCAAGTATACATTGCCTTGTTGTACTGTTTAAATTCAGTTATTGCTAGTTACATATTTATTTATTATATAAATGTGCGCGTCCGAGCAGACTCGGGTGCAGTCAACGAAGGCGTTGACGTTAGGACTTGTGTCTGACCTAGTGTCTAGTAGACCCACCTAAAGTTGTGAAGTTATTGATATAACTTCCCAGGCCTTGACACGTATCATTACACGTCACAGAGTGAGTACATGTAGGAACGCGTGCCTCATGCGCGACTGGCCATCAGTGTGTGCAACACGTGTAGCGGTATTTAGCTCAGTTATTTATTGTATTGAGACTTGCATCATAATAGGAGGTGTCCACGTCGTTTTCACGATTTGTACATCTATATTGGGCGGAAAAGATACTAGTAGACGTATGGGACACCCCCTCCTTGTATGTTTTATACCTTCGCACCATGCTCCTTGGAGATGGTCGATTGCAGAGTTCCCTTGAACGGGGGCATATGTGGCATATACCAGTCAGTCACTACGGATTGGTGAATTACGTCAGCATATGTCTATCCACACATTCCCATGCGTACTACAAGGTCTTTAAATTGCATTCACTTAGATGGTTAGCACACCCCATTTATTTATTCAGTATTTACATTTTGGCATGTCATTTTTTGTATCTTGCTATGTCCCTCTGAGGACCTGGTCCCCTGCCAGGTGTATATGTTCTTGAGTACTCGCAGGAGCACAGATCTGGACAGGCTACTTATTTTCCGAGGAGGTCTTCTCTTCGAGCCTCGTGATTGTCAGATGTTGTTCTTTATAGGTGTGTATTCTGGTTCCTTTTTATATTCTTTTTCGGCAGTAGATTTGATTTCATCTGACTGTCATTCTTAGATATCTGTATTGAGATCTAGTTACATGGTTATTGTTTATTCATATTTGACTTCTGTGGATGAGATTTAGATATTACCCTGTGACTTGTGATTAGTTATACCACTGGTGAACTATTGTTCATTATACAGCGTACGCACGTATATATGGTTTCCATATATTGGAGTTGCCATATATACGGGCGGCTGGCATAGTTACGTATCCTAGTCCTACGTATTTTGGGACTGGGGCGTGACAAGAAGAGCATAGGGTCTGGTCTGCTAGGATGAAGTTGCAAAATGCCACAAAGATTTATTCGATTTCGATAGCGAGAAACTTAGATCGTTAATGGAGAGCACCGAAATGAGATGGGGTGAGAGGAAGGTCAATCGTGAGATGCTTCATACCGGGATGACTTCTTTTGATTAGGCTTTTCAGTAGGTTCTAGAGCTTACGCAATACTCGAAGGGGCCTAGTTATAGGAAGTCCTACCAAGTCGGGGAGCAACCTAGACATCATCATTATCATCCAAGACTTTTCCTACAACTATGTGGTCGGCTATAGAGCATAGCAAGCTCCCTAGAAGATTTGACAAAGTTTTATGATCCGATGTTGACCTGACGTCAACCCTCTATGTTGGTGTCAAATTCCTATAAGGTAGCTATGAGCATGAGAGGACTATGTCATAAACCTAGGTGGACAGTTGGCAGGTATATATACCTACCTATTGGATTGCAGTTTAAGTCATAGTTTGCGGTATCGTCCGATACGATACGGTTGATACGTATCAGTTTTAGCATGTCCCAATCTGATATCGACTACTACCGATACTGAGTGATACCAACTTTGGAGATCTCTTTCACGATCCGATTGAGAAAAATTAAACAAAAAAGATAGAAAGATGAAAAAATAGTGTCAACACGATAATTAAGTTATGACAACCATTGACAACGATACACTATGTCGATAAGATTTCTTTATCGATAAATTGTAACCATTCTCTTTTGTCAAAGTTGTATATATATATATATATATATATATATATATATATATATATATATATATAACATTCATCCATATTAGTATTATTTTATTTTAAACCATTTATTGTAGTTGCACTATGTCAAAGATTAATATCTATTATAAGTGAAATATTATTACATCTAAAACTATCGAGAAACGACATACAATATATTGAATTATGTAAATGTATCAAATATTTTTTCAGATTTTTAAAATATTTTATTATTTTTGGCTTTTCGAAACGAAAAACTCGATACTCAGATCCAAAACAGCATAAATTGCCGATAGTGTTGATATTGATACTCAAATGAGGGTTCGAAACCAATTTGGATACTGACATTTCAAAACTTGGTTTAAGCACATGCAACAAAGGAGAACCCTCCAAGTTTCCCTAAAGAGTCGAGACGAAGAGCTAATATCATGCAATTTAATATTGGGAATTGCATTCATCTCTATAAATACCAGTGTTCTAAAAGGCGGCCTAGGCGCCTGGCCCCCACCTAGTCCCCCCTCCCCCGATGCCTGATTATTCCTATTTTGGGTTTTGGGGACTTTTCTACAATTTTCAGTAGGTTTTTCGGATTTTTTTATTTTTTTTCAACCGCCTATATCTAGACGGACGCCTAGGCGCTAGTCGGTGGGTGCCCGCCCGACTAGCGCCTAGCGCTTTTCACAACCTTGATGAATACATTATGAAAAAGAGTGAAGAAATGACAATACCACAGGTAGTAAAGTATAAAGGGAAGAATAAAAATAAAGGAAGAATAAACTAATTAATTGAGATATGAGACTATGGTCTTTTGTGAGATCGATGTGAAGTCAAGCCCAAAACCTTTCCTTCGTGTGAAGCCTTCATATATCCTAGAAAGTGTAAGATCCCATCTTTATTTTCTTTTTCCTCTTTCTCAAGCTGCTAATCCAGAAATCATGGCTATTTGTTGCACCAAATCCATCTGAAACCCACATTAAATCCCTCTCCTCCTCCCTTCTGTGTTCTTGCCTACATCATACTAGGCCCACCTCACTACATAGTTGTTGTATGGTCCAGCTATGCACCCCCTACCCTTTTCTTCAATGTTGTGTTGTTGAATCCAACTGGCCTAAAATAGTACCACCAGAAACCAATAGCAGTCCAAATTACCCTACTCCAAACAAGATAGCAGGCCTATAGTTATTAAAGGCACAAAGTGCATCGCGGCACAAAGGATATTCAAGGTTGAAGCACGACACGCAATGCCTAAGTGTGAACCTCGTAAAGGTGAAGCGCACACTTATTGAAAATGTATTTATAGATCATTTATGTAATAAATTATACTTGTATGCTAACGAGCACTAAATTACCGATGATTTATTGTTTTCCTTTTAGACAATAATATTATTTTTTATGTTTTGTTCACCGGAAACAATAGGCAATAAAATCCTAATATTCTAATAGCAGTACTAAGAATCCAAGTTAAATGGGAGATAGAGTGGAGTACTTACATTCCAATGGTCACTAGAGTCATGTTCTAGACTCTGGCAAACTTATCCTCGAAGAACACAGCATCACGGGACTCAATGATCTGACTGGTTTCAAGATCAAGGAATCTCCGAACGCCACTTCTCTCGACATATCCCAAGAAGATCGCCTTAGTGGTCCTTGAGACTAACTTACGATCTTGATGTTTGGAAGCATAACATATGCCGAATACCCCCACACACGAATAACATTCAAGTTTGACCTGACTTTGAACCAGAGTTCATTAGAAGTTACTTCTGATCGTGCGGACATGACTCTATTAAGTATGAAGGTAGCTATCAGAGCAGCTTCTCCCCATAAACAGTTAAGAAGTTATGTCGTCAACAACATAGAGTCCATCTGTTCTTTCTTTATGCAACTCCATTTGATTGCGGAAATAGGAAGCAGTAGTTTCGTTCACAATCCCATATTCTCTACAAAATGATGTGAATCTGTGTAATCAATATTCTCCGCCTCGATCACTCCTAAGTCTCTTATGTTATTAGAATGTTTGTCTTTCAGATTTTGCCTTGAAGTCTTTGAACTTCTTAATGCTTCATTTTTGGACTTAAGAAGTTAGACGAAAGCGTATTTCGAGAAATCATCGATGAAGGTGAAAAAATACTTCATTCTACTCTTTGTGGTGAAATGTTTGAAGACACAGATATCTGAGTGTACCAACATCAGGAGATTTGTACTTCAGTTCGCCCTCTTAAACAATTTTTTTACAATTTACGTTTAAGCATAGACTTCACATTTCTCTACTTGCTTACTACCACATTTGGAGACAAGGCCTAAGCAAGACAACTTATTTACTCTTTTATAGTGAACATGTCCTAGTATATTATGCCATAAGTCAAGAGAATAACCAGAAGCAGTTATTTCATTTATATATTTAGTTTAAGTAACAAGTTGAAGTTTAAGCATTCCTTCAGTATAGAAGGTTTTGCCAAAGTAAGCACTCTTGCAGGATATCACCATTTGACCAGTGTTGATATCTATCCTCAA
Organism: Iris macrosiphon; assembly: GCA_036927795.1. Lineage (NCBI taxonomy): Eukaryota > Viridiplantae > Streptophyta > Magnoliopsida > Asparagales > Iridaceae > Iris > Iris macrosiphon. The sequence continues at coordinate 13,764,862 of JAYESA010000017.1, read as the reverse complement.
CCAGAATTGCACAGGAGGCTTCCAGAGAACAGGTTCTTAGCGACGACAGATACATGCTTCATATTTTGCAGAGTAACTTTTTGAAGTCAACTTCAACACCGTCATCTCTATCCCCTTTCACTTCAGTTTGAGTCTTGGTCGCCATAGTAACCTTATCGAATGAAGGTTCATATATTGTAAACAGGTCCTTCACGGAACATACACGACATAAGGCTCCGATGTCTACCCATCAGTCAGTATAAATTGTCGACGTCTCTACCTGTGAGACCACATCAATCAGATTAAGCTCACCTTCATTTGCTTGAAATTTTATTTATTCTTCTCCTTTTGATCTCCAGACTGGACCATGTTTGTCTTAGCAAATTGTTTGGACAGAGTATCAACTTTGATTTTTTTTTTTGCTCCACCCTCAATTTGACTGAAACGTATATCTTCTAACTTCCCTTACGCTTCTTGTGGTACATGTCACTAGTGAAACAATCCCAACTAATAGGGAATTTAGAGAGTACAACTCCCACCATGAACTTGTCAAGTAGAGGCATAACATTTTCCTCTAGCTTCCGTTGAAGCTTCATTAGCTCCTTCACCTGGGCAGCACGGTTTTTTCGTCTTCAAACTCCATTGTCATGACTTTGTTGACAAGGTAGATCTTAGACATATTTTCATAGTTTATGTACTTCTTTTCAAGAAACTCCCATATGTATCTAGTTTTTTTCTTCTTGCTGTAGGATTCTGCTAAGGAACCCTCCAACGAGGTGAGAATCAACAACTTGCAAAGATTATTCTCTCTCTTTCTACTTTTGTTTTGCAATTATCATAGCAGTGATAGCTCCAATGTTGTTTGTCTCTGGAATGACATGTTCTGTTTCAGAAAGAAACATCTCCACATTGACAAGTTGAAGATTTCAGGTTGATCTTCCTCTTCAAGTTATTATATTGTTCATCGTCAAACTTCTCATCTAGTATCAAGAAGACTTGTAGGGGCATCCATATAATAAGATTCTTATTGACTTCGAGAATCACATGAATCTCGTTTAGAGATTGTTGTTGATATATCGTACAAGTCTATGAAGCTTAACCACAACAAGTCAAGCTTGCTAAATGGATTAATAGCGGTAAAATCCGCTAAGCATAGTAATTTGTTGCAAAAGAGAGGAAGCAAAATAATTGTTGTAGATAAAGAAAGCAATGAAAACTGTTGTAAAGTTCGCTAATCAGATTAGCAGAAATACATGTTTGGGTGATCAAAATCATTGTTGCTAAAAACGAGATTCGGTCGTCTTTTCACCGATTCACTTCTAAGAACCAACAAGTTTTGAGGAACTTTCGAAACGCTCTCTTTGTCAGCTCCCTTCACATAGTTAGTGTTGATGCGTTGATGGACCACTCAGCCAGTATTTGAGCGCTGTTACAGAAAACATACAAATAGCTGGAGATGAATCTCTCTTTCTTTCTTATGTTCTCTAAGAGTTTCTCCTTCTCTTTTGTATATAAAACAAGTGTTGAAGCACTGCATACATAGGGGAACAATCGAAATAGCGTATGAAATGAAATCCCAACCAATGCCCAATGTGAATCTTTCTTTTTCCCATTCTTTTTGTTAGTCAACAACCAACCCAACCAGCGATTTCCGACAAGTCTTTCTTCATTTAATTTGGGAAGCGGACATTAAGAAGTGTAATTTTTTTATGATGAAAAGTTTCAAACAGTCCAAATTGAAGTGTAAAATGAATTTGATTATTTGGATTCTTTGTCTAATATGCGTCACTCTCCTATCAGTAGGCCTCTGCCTTCTTTGTACGCAGGCTGGATGGAGGGGGGGGCCTTCTATCAGGTGTTTTCGAAAGTGGGTTTGTCTATGGTTAGGCGTGCCCTGTCTTTTTTCTCAAAATAGGCGTTTCCGGGGGTCTTGCCTTCGCCATCGTTTTTGTCGTGTGGGATGCCCTCCTCACTAGCAATTCCCTAGCACGGATATTGCATTTCATGAATGATGAAGACGGAACCGCGGCAAGCTCGTCGTCCTGGACGTGGATCCTTTTAGGTTCATCTTCATCTTCATCTTCTGCCGAGGAAAGCACGGGCGCATAGCCCGTGCCACTCGCAAATCCAGGAGAGGGGGGAGGCAGCTGGGCCACCTAATCAGATTAGCCCCTATCCCTCCTATAGTCCGGACAAAGAGATTGGGGGTGATTGCGTTCTTTCCATTAAACGACGTCTTTTGGCATCCAATCCTTCCACGTCTTTGGAGGAAGACTACCTGGCCCATATTAACGCTGAGGACCTATTAGAGATCAAGGTTGATATTTACCGTCTCATGTCCGTTCTTGACCCTTCAGGAAATTGGATGGGACAGGAACCAGGGCCCTGGAGAATCCACGTTCCGTCTTGGGCGAACTTTCTCTTGAGACCCTCCATAGAATGCATGGAGAACTGTTGCGCGATAGAAGGTCGAGCCCGACCTTTTGGTCGCTCCAATCAAAAATGTTCTCACGTAGGCAGCTAAATGATGAGAACTCTTCCACATAACTTTTGTTCTCATTGTGCTGCCTTCTGACAGGTAAGGGGAGACGTGCTCGCTTTCCTTTTCAGCCGCACTGCTGACATAGCTATGGGGCCCAACTCTGATAACAAAAAAATTGCAATTCAAAATGATAACAAATCTAGTTCGATGGCTGTTCTCCACTAACCACAAGGATATCGGTACTCTATATTTCATCTTCGGTGCCATTGCTGGAGTGATGGGCACATGCTTCTCCGTACTGATTCGTATGGAATTAGCCCGACCGGGCGATCAAATTCTTGGTGGGAATCATCAACTTTATAATGTCTTCATAACGGCTCATGCTTCTTTTATGATCTTTTTTATGGTTATGCCGGCGATGATAGGTGGATCTGGTAATTGGTTTGTTCCGATTCTGATAGATGCACCTGACATGGCATTTCCACGATTAAATAATATATCATTCTGGTTGTTGCCACCAAGTCTCTTCCTCCTATTAAGCTCAGCCTTAGTAGAAGTGGATAGCGGCACTGGGTAGACGGTCTATCCACCCTTAAGTGGTATTACCAGTCATTCTGGAGGAGCAGTTGATTTCGCCGTTTTTAGTCTTCATCTATCAAGTGTTTCATCAATTTTAGGTTCTATAAATTTTATAACAACTATCTTCAACATGCGTGGACCTGGAATGACTATGCATAGATTACCCCTTTTTGTGTGGTCCGTTCTAGTGACAGCATTCCTACTTTTATTATCACTTCTGGTACTGGCAGGGACAATTACAATGTTATTAATCGATCAAAACTTTAATACAACCTTTTTTGATCATGCAGGAGGGGAAGACCCTGGATTTGGTATTATTAGTCATATCGTATCGACCTTTTCGGGAAAACCGGTCTTCGGGTATCTAGGAATGGTTTATGCCATGATCAGTATAGGTGTTCCTGGATCTCTTGTTCGAGCTCATCATATGTTTACTGTGGACTTAGACGTTGATACGCGTGCTTACTTCACCGCAGCTACCATGATCATAGTTGTCCCCACTGGAATCAAAATATTTAGTTGGATCGCTACCATGTAGGGAGGTTCGATACAATACAAAACACCCATGTTATTTGTTGTAGGGTCCATCTTTTTGTTCACCATAGAAGGGCTAACTGGAATAGTTCTAGCAAATTCTGGGCTAGACATTGCTCTACATGATACTTATTATGTGGTTGCACATTTCCACTATGTACTTTCTATGGGAGCCGTTTTTGCTTTATTTGCAGGATTTCACTATTGGGTGGGTAAAATCTTTGGTCGGACATACCCAGAAATTTTAGGTCAAATCCATTTTGGATCACTTCTTTCGGGGTTAATCTGACCCTCTTTCCCATGCATTTCTTAGGGCTTTCGGGTATGCCACGTCGCATTCCAGATTATCAGATGCTTATGCCGGATGGAATGCTCTAAGCAGTTTCGGCTCTTATATATCCGTAGTTGGGATTCGTCGTTTCTTCGTGGTCGTCACAATCACTTCAAGCAGTGGAAACAACAAAAGATGTGCTCCAAGTCCTTGGGCTGTTGAACAGAATCCAACCACACTTGAATGGATGGTACAAAGTCCTCCAGCTTTTCATACTTTTGGAGAACTTCCAGCTATCAAGGAGACGAAAAGCTATGTGAAGTAAAAGAAGAAAAGGTTGTCGACTGCTACTAAGAACCTAACAGCAGAACAAATCCAGTCCGAGTGACTGGGACTCCGGGTAACTGGGTACCCCCGGCGAGGGTAATGACCACATGAAATTGGTTGGGCCCTAAATCAAAGATCCATCATGTTCCAAAAAAAACAATATTCGCCCTTCGAATCATAGAATTCCTTTGCTTATGTTATTATGTTGCTTTCCTTCTTCAGGCTGGAAAAGTCTTTCGTTGTCTTATTAGATTCCCATTCCTTCCCGTCTTTTCTAACCTTGCCCGATCCTAGCCTACTCACCACCTTGCTCCAAGATTGAAGTTGGAACTAGGAGTCCTTAAATCTGAATTAAAAAGAGCTCGGTGTTCGAAAGTGAGAAAACCACCTCTGTAGCAGGATTTACCAAGTCTAATTTAACGGGACCCTAGCCCGTCATGCGGTCCTGAACCAATGTTCCATCCTGAAAAGAGAGCTCAGGAGCCTTCATCTCGTACGGAAACACTTGAGGAAGGAGAGATCTCATACAACAATTGAACTAAACGCTCAATGCGCATGAAAAGCGATTATCAAGAATGCCCTTTATATAGCATCTTTGAGTTGAGCTTAGCCCTCTTCCTATCCTAAACCCCCTAGAATCACAAGGACCTATTGATGGAACATCTGGCAATTCAGTTAAGTAACTAGTTAGTCTATCAAGCTGAAACTAGGACTTAGGAAGTCTCGGGGGCACCCCTTTGAGGGCAATTTCATGCCATTTGTTGCCCCACGTTAGAACTCTCTTTAACCGCCTTCTTTATACCTAAACCTTTTTTTGAACACCGATTTCATCGTAAGGCGCTATGAGCCCTCAACTTCTGTACGGGTTCGAGAGTTTGGTTCGACTGAGACTGATTTCTCATCGGGTTCAGATGGGGATGGGAATTCGGATTTGGGTGCCTCGTATGATAAGGAAGAGAGTTCATCCAAAGATGAAGACCTAGAAAGCCCTAGAGCTAGAGCTTGTTGAGAAAGTCGCTTTGAAGATGGAATGGGAAGTATTGAAGTTGAAAGCGATAGCAAAGGCCATAGGGGATAGGATCTCTTTCCCCCGGTGATAAAGAAAGGCGTTCTTGTTGTCAGTGACGAGTTCGATCTAGTTTCGATGTTTGAAGTGAAGGCGACCGTTAGGGAGGAAGACCTTGCTAGGAGGTTACCCCTGTACTGGCCTTCTTTGAAAAGCCCTTCCCTACTTGAAGCAATGTGGATCATGTCTCCTGAAAGCATATGGAGGTTACCCCTGTACTGGCCTTCTTCCGATGCCGGTCTCAATGACAAGAGCTCTTACTTTAACTCACTGGCGAGCGTAGTGAGTCGAACTGTCGCTCGCCTCACTTTTCTTTCAGAACCTTCATTTCACCGTTATAAAATGGATAAGAAGGATGGATGATGGACATTTTCCACTGGTTCATCCACCGACCGATGAGACTGACTATACGAATGTTACGAATCCAAACGTAGGTTTCCTACAAAGTGGAGTGAGGGCTGCTACACAAGATAGATGGTCAGGGAAGACCACACTCGTTTCGGGACAGATGGCTCCTCCAAAACAAAAAAGAAGGCGAGCGAAGTGAGGGTGAGGCAAACGCTAGTGAGGCGACCGAAAGGAGGGTGACTACACAGACAGGACGGAAGTCAAAGGCGAGCGAAGTGAGGGTGAGGCAAACGCTAGTGAGGCGACCGAAAGGAGGGTGACTACACAGACAGGACGGAAGTCAAAGGCGAGCGAAGTGAGTAAAAGAAGGCGACCAAAGGGAGGACTAGGAGAGCCCGGAGCACACTGTCTGAACCATCTTTCAGCTACTATTGCTACTAGAAACCCTCATGCTGGTGGTGAAACTACTACTGTCCGACTGGATAGCCTTATCGGCTTGAGAATCCCAGGGTTCGACTTTTCTTGCAACCTCTTTCACTGACTGAGTGACCGATACCGATGGGATTAGAGTTCCCCAACCGGGTTTGGTTACCGCCCCGTGGGATTCTTTCTTGGTCAGCTATGGGGATGCTGGACTTTGTGTGGATTGGCTACCCTACTTCCGTGGACTCTTGCTTGGAATAAGATCCTTCTTGTTGTCTGAGTATGGGGAAGTGGAAGACTTGCATTCGCTTTCATGGGATAAAGAAAGGCGAGCGAAGTGAGGTCCCGATCTAGAGAAAGCGCTTGCTCTTGCTGTTAGGTCAGAAACTTCATTCAGCAGCATGGGTTGGATTTCATCTCCTGTTTTCAAAGGAATATGTTCAAGTAGGTCTCTATCTGGTAATAGAAATGGAAGGTTTCCTGGTCAAGTATATGCCAAAGAAAAATACGTGCGTTTCTTCGAAAGAGGGGCTGTAGCAAAAGTTCTTGAGTGATAGGTGTGCCCGTCTTCTTCCTACTACTTGGTACTGCGCATCTTGCTTCTTCATGCCTCTGTTTGGTTCCCCCTTCCTTTCATGGAATGGAAAAGAATTCGAGTTAGTTGTTGCAATTGGACAAGAAAAGCTATAACCTTCACATAGTCTTGTGATTTTCTCTTTCTTTGGCTTGATCGAAGGTTCCTATTATTTCAATGAGAAAGATTAGGCTTGGCGAGAAAGAGGCATTTGCTACTTCCGAATCTCCGTCTTCATTTTCCTTTTTCGGCACTCCCAGATCGGTTACGTCGATCAGCCATAGAACCCGTTGTAGACAGCCCTCTAGAAGATTGAGAGTATCTGTCATCTTGAGAAGCCCGAGCCCGAGAGAGAGATAGCTTGCTTTTCCCCCCAACAACCTTGCAGACCTGTCAAAGAAGAGAAAATCAAGATCAAAAAAGTTCTTTGAGATTAGAGGTAGTAGAGGTGCTAGCTTCCGTGAAGATCATAAAGTCATCAGCAAACAAGTTGTGTGTGACCGGATTGGCATCATTCGGGAACATGGTCTGATGAGACCAAGGCTTGTTCTCTCCTTCATAAAAATCGACCATGACGATACAGAAAAGATAAGGTGAGAGGGGGCCCCTTTCGAGTCGCAAAGAAGAGGGTTGTTTCCTACAACATGGCATGAAAGTCGCTTTCTAGAATTGGACCGTCCAGGTGGAAAGTGTTCTGTTTTGCTTTTTAGATTCTTCCTCCCTAATGGTCACCTTACTAACGCTCGTCTTTCTTTTCTATTCAGTGGGGTCTATCCTAAATGGTATAGATTGCTTCTTTTCCTCTTTGCTTGGTTGCTTGTGCTTCTCCCTTGCTCTACTTAGTGAAGTTCAGGAAGTCAAGTCAATAAATGAACGAACGGATCCTACATGGTAAGGTTGCTAGAAAACATCAAATAGAGGAGTGAGCGGACCTTTCAAGAAGAAAGCCAATGTTCCAGACCGGCAATAGCCACAGAACTAAGCATCTTAGTTCGCTACCTCTCACATGCATGAAAGTATACATCCGGGTCTCACCACTTTAGAAGGACAGGTTACACCACGTTCGAAGCCTTGAAAGAAGTCTTGCTGACTCTACTGCTTGTAATGAAGTGAATATTAGGTGATCATCAAGAAAGAGTTCGTTTTCCATTCCAGGTCCGGATGGAGGACTTGTTTTCTCACTCGGGTGGGTCTCACATTCTTCCGCGAGAAGTAAGGTGGAGGATATAGTAAAGCAATTCACATGCCAAAGAGAGGAATCCCACAAGGGCGATTACGGAACCTTCCAAGTCCTATCATTTCATTTAAGACGTCATTTCAACGCTTCGAGTGTCGAGTTGATGAAGTAAGGACTAGAGGAGAGAGATAATACCTTTCCGCTCGGGCCCTAGGACTCCAAGAGGTCCTTTTTTCCCTTGAGCGAATGAGTTTCCGAAGTCCAATTTAAGCAAGAGATTCGAAGATCGTCTGCATCATGAAAGAAGCAACGGAAGGCCGAACTACAGCTTTTCTTGACTTAATCAACTTGGCACTAGCATAGGCTACGTGTCGTATAATGAGAATATAGGAAGATAGTTCACAGTTTTCGAATGCCAAGTCAGCATACATGTCAACCCCCGTTGTTCAGCCATGTCAGCCTACCATGACACTCCCTAGTCAACTTCCTAAGCCCATCCTTTCCGTCCATCTTCGGTTTTCAGTTCGTTCATCCAACCAACATCGTTTGTAGTGCTTTCGTTTGGTTCTTCATTGGTGAAGCAGCATGCTAAGAGGTTACCCCTGTACTGGCCTTCTTCCGGTGCAGATGGAGAGAAGGGCTTTTCAAAGAGGGCATCCTCTCTGTTCGCTGCTACGCAGAGCTACCAGCACAACATTGCTGCACCACGCCCAACGCAGCCTCGTTGCTCCTGCGTCAACTCCGTGCTCGACGCACAGAAGTGTTCCTACTCCGCGCTAGTTATGAACGTGGCACCATCAAAGTGTCACTTTGCACCCTTCGTCTATGTCTGAGTCCGAGTAGGGCCTAGCTCCAAAGGGATATCTCCAAGAAATTGTGACAAAAACAATTGTTGATTGCAGGAATTGAACCTTGCCCACAAGAAAAACCCCATCATACTAACAATTGAGCACCATTTGTGTACAAGTCAATAAATGAATGATCAAATATCACACATATGGGGTTTGCTCCAAAATGGAATTGTGGGAGCAGGCTACTGGTGAACAAACCCGACAAACCCAACAAAAACAAGTTAGACAGACTAAAGAGTAATCTTGAATAAATCAAAACATATGTTCTTCTTATCCTACCCAGTATCCTTAGTGGGTAGGGATAAGAAAAGGGTATCCTAAACTGAAGTGGCTAAAAAGTGTGCCAAAATAAATCCTCTCCACCCCACCCAACCACATACCAATATAATATACAAAAAATAGCAGTTGTGAGTAAATAATTATAAGGACTAATTAGTTGTTTAGACCCTGAATATACCAGCATAGAATTTAAGCCTTGATATGTCTAATTGGAAAGTTTGGACCCTGATTTTTTTTTTGTTTCATTTTTCCCATTATACCCTTAACATGAGTATAATACTCAACAAACAAGGGTATAATTACGAAAAGGAAAACTAAAACTAAAAATCTTGGATCCAAACTTTACAATTGGACATGTCAGGACTTAACCTCTAAGGGTCTGCTTGGTAATAGTGTTTTTGCCGGCTTTGTGGTATTTTTAAATCTACCGTTTATGAAAAATCATGCTTGTTAATTTTTTTGAGGCACTGATTTTGCTCGGCTCAAAAACCTCCCAAAACCGGTGTAATGTATTTTTGGATTTCTTTATAAACACCCCAAATTGGTGAATTTTAAGGAATTTTATTATTTTATTCTATTTATATCCTCACCAAAAAATATAATTATTACTACTACATGTCCTATTTTTTTCTCATCTTTGTTTCTCTTTTACTTCTTCCAAACTATGGCTACTTTCTCCGGTAAGTTTTTAAAATCTTTTTTCTCCTACTTCCATCGAGGTTTTTCCATTATTTCATGTGTTTTTATTATTTTGATCAAATATGGACCTCTACCTCGTGATCGACTAGCTGTGCTCGGGTGGTCGGGCCCGTTTTGTTTATATATGACTGTAAAACCCATAAGTTATATTAAAAACCCTTTTCTTTTTAGACCCAAAGCCCAATATCCAAACCCATACCCACTAGACTAAGTCAGAACCAACCCCCGTAATTCCTCCCCCACTCCCGGATCTGGAAACTACCTCCCCCTCACGTACTTATTCCCACTCCCAGAGAACTTTTTCTCAGAACCTCACATTTTCTTCCTCTTCTTCTTCTTCCTCCCTCCTCCTTCTCACCCCGACCGGCCATCCCCGCGTGAGCACCCCCTTCGGCCAGCAGCCGGCTGCGCATCCCTCACGGTTCCGGCGACCCCCGAGCCGGCGCCAGCCCGCGGCCCCGGCGCCCCTCTGCGGCCGCTCCGCTCCAGCACCACACACCCCTGCGCGCCTCCCCGCGCGGCTTCTCCGCGTGTCCCGGCACTCCCCCGCGTCCGTCCCCGATCCCGTCTGTGCCCGATCCCGAGTCCGAGGCCTCCCCTCGGTGCTCCTCCATCAACTTCCCGGTAGGTGCCACTATCAGAACGTACTGTTCCTTCCAAAACCATTCTCCTGTCCGACCGGGACTGACAGAATAAAGCCCTGTCAATCCCGGGATAGCTTAGAAATTGATAGGTTTAAAGTTAATTAAGTAGATTAATGTTAGTTTAGTTATTGGTTTGTTAATTAATTAACGATTTGATATAACGATCTTCAATACATATATTAGTTATATATATAATAAAAACCTTATTAAATATTACGTAGATTAGTAATTATTTTGTATATATTTCTAAAATAATTTTTTTGTATTCAAAATATAATACGTTAGTATTTAAAATAAGTTTTCCAAAATATTATTCTCTTACAAATTGATTTGTAATATTACCAAAATAAAATTAAGTAATATTTTTCCCCTTAAGCCTAGTTTATTAGAAATAAATTGATTGCTAAAACAAATGATATTATTTTATTATAATCGTTATAAAATAACTAAGTACTTTCCTATTTTATCTTATTAGAAACAAAATATTTTTTTTAAAATATTAGTATAATATTTTAAATAAGTATATCTAAAACGTATTCATTAATTTTTGCGTATTCGCATCTTTATTTCTTTTTACCAAAGATTAGTGTTTAAACGAAACAAATATAAATAAATGCTATTTCTTTTAATAAAATAGAAAACCGTTTATTTACCTTATTAAAAACAGAAATACGATATTTTACCTTAAAATAAAATGTAATATTTTCTACGATAAAATAATAAATAAGTTTTATTATTAAAATTGTTTTTGTTTTACTAAATTGCTATTACAAATTATTATTAAAAAATCGATCGTTGGATTAAATCATTAACTTAGTTAACTAATCAAGTCAGATTAAAACCCTTTGATTTAATTCTAAAATCAGATTATTAATAAATGTAGGTTCCTGTAACTAAGGTTGAGACCGTCGCGACATCTTACTCGCGTCACCAACCAAATCCAGGCAAGTTTCATATAATTCAAACCTGTATTTTAGTTGTAATTAAATATGTTGCATGTCATATAGATATATATTGTGACGACACTTGATTCACGGAACCGACTGATTGACTGATTGATTGACTTATTGACTCATTGACTCATTGATTATTGCCTTGGGAACTGGGGAGTAAAGTTAGCACCCGTGGTCAAAGCCCCCTTATTGCCTCATTGTGGATAGCTGAAGTCCAACCTCACTGGACTGACGCCGGACCGTGTTCACTAGAACACATATTGCCTCCAACCCCAACCGGCCACGGGACGCTACCTTTCTCAAAACACTTTTAGTGATTGTAGTTTGTCATCAATTGCTTCATCGACATTTACTGTTCTTGTCTCATATTTGTTTCATACAAAATATAAATATTGTTCAAAACTATTTTATTGCATCATTTTAATTATCATTAAAATGCTGGAATTGGATATATGTTCTTGCTCCCTCCTGACTGGAGATTAACATTTTAGGTGATTACGGTGACGACGAGGCGTATGACACATTTTATGGTCCGGACCAGAGTACTGAAGGTCTAGCTGAACCTAGCCAGGAGGCCGATGTTTAGTTGTTTCCCTTTAAATTCCAAGTTGTAATAATCAGGGTTGAAGTAATAACCCTGGACCATGTTTTACTTGATAATTGCTTGTAAAAGAATTTCTCTTTCGGACTTAGCAATAAAATTGAATTTCCTTCATGTATTCTAGATGTCTGTGTGTTACTACGGATTGATACAGCTTACTGCCGCCGTCTCACAACGGTGCAGGCTGGGCATGATCCGACTGGACCCAGATTATTGGGATCGGGTCGTGACATGTTTTAAGTGGTGGCCCATGCAGGTCTAGTTTACAACCTTTGGTCTAGTCAACTTAGGCTAGCCAAACAAACCGACTTGCCTTTGACTTTAGGTTTAGTATGACTTTAGGAAAACAGACTCTAGAAACAATTAGAACACTTAGAATTCTTGAGAAAATTTCAATCTGTCACATCATAAGACCAAAATTCTTCTATCTATACATATATACAATTATTTTTGCTTGCTTATAGAACATAGGTTACCTTGCTTATGCTTGCTTCCTAAACCTTCCAGAAGATGGCACGAGGAAAGACAACCCGTTCCGGCCCAGCCGAAGAAGAGGCTTCGTCTTCTGAGCACACCCCAACTCAAGCTCAGTCCGACCCCTCTCCGTTGCAGCTCACAGATCGCCCCCATGCTGCAAGAGCTCCCCGCGCTGCCTACACTTCAGTAGTGCATGCAGCCCCACCCATTCCTCCCAGGACCACATCAATTCCAGCCGATGTGACTCCTCCTGTTGCACCACCTGTGCCAGTGGACCCCGCTGAACTCGTAGGCCTGCTACGAGGAGTTCTTGAAGCCCAGAGGGTCCAAGCTGAAGCAAATCGCGAGCAGACCGCGATTATGAAAGAGGGCATGGAGAACGCCCATAATGTAGCCATGGCAGCGCTAGGAACATCCCAGTCAGAACAGAAGCCTGCCAAGGTAAAGGTTGGAACTGTGGAAAATTTTAAGAAGTTGGACCCGCATCCCTTCAAGGGGACCGAAGGCATCATCTACGCAGACGAGTGGCTAGATGATATGGAGCGACTCCTCAGCGTCGCTCGACTCCCAGACGACCTCATGGTTGAGGCCGTAGCACTCCAGCTGAGAGATTTGGCTAACATTTGGTACCGCAACGAGCCAAGATTTCGAGCTGGAGGGATTTCCTGGCGGCTATTCAAGAAGCAGTTCAAGCGGAAGTTCTTTCCAGAGGCTGCCCTCGAAGCTATGGGAGGACAGTTTCAAGATCTGAAGCAAGGAGACCGCACAATTGAAGAATATGCGCCTGAGTTCAACAGGCTTGGCAGGTTTGCAAGTCACCTGGTGGACAACCCTGTGGAACGTGCTAAGAAGTTCCGGCACGGACTACGTGAAGAGATCCGCACCTTAGTAGCTGCTAACGGTGCGAAGACTTATGACAAGATGTTGAAGGTGGCCCAAGATGTAGAGGCCAGTTCACCTGCCCGACCCAAGAGGGAGCATCCAGGGTCAAGCAACAACTATCAGGGCAACAACAAGAGGCACAGCAACAACAACAATAGGCCCTCCTATCCCCAGCAGTCCTAGCAACAACAGCCAGCAGCGGCCAACAAAGCGCCTCAGTACAACCAACAAAAGGCGGTCAACTGCGCCTACTGCAAAAGGCCAGGTCATATCGCAGAGATCTGCAGGAAGAAATTGGGACACTGCCTTGCTTGTGGATCTGCCACCCATCAAGTGAAGGACTGCTCCACAGCATTCAACAAAACTGGAGCTGGACAGCAGAGAGGTCCACTGCCTACCCAGCAGCAGCGCTACAACCAGCACAGAGCCGGGCAAGCTTTTGCCTTGGCTGTGGAAGAGCCAGAAGCTGAACCCGAGACAGAAGGAGATGTCATCGCAGGTTCCATTCTACTTCATTCGCACCCTGCCTTAGCATTATTTGATTCTGGAGCATCACACAGTTTTATATCTGCAAACTTCATTTCTGCACACCATCTAGTTACTGGCATAAGTAAGATGATTTGTAGAGTTATGACTGGCGGAGGACCAATACCCATTAGTGAGACTTGTAGCTGCCCAGTCACTATCTCAGAACATGAGTTTCAGACTCAGTTCCTAATAATGCCTCTGCCAAACTATGACGTAGTCTTTGGCATGGATTGGCTTAGTCAGCATCATGCTCTGATAGACTGTCGAGAAGACTGCGTAACTCTAGACCCACCAGGAGGACCTAAACTCAAAGTGATTCGAGCACCTGAAGGCGTGGAGTGTGTGTCCTACACATCCATCACTGAAGAAACCGGACCCCCTCATCCTCTCATAGCAGAATTTATAGACGTCTTCCCAGACAATCTTCCAGGGCTACCCCCTGATCGAGATGTGGAATTCTCGATCGATCTTGTACCAGGCGCAGCACCAATCACCCAACGCTGCTACCGAGTGAATCCCAAGGAGTCCAAGGAGATGAAAGACCAGATTGACGAGCTTCAGGCGCAAGGATTCATCAGGACCGGTGCCTCATCCTGGGGTGCACCAGTCTTGTTTGTACCCAAGAAGGATGGGACAGTCAGAATGTGCATAGACTACCGGGCATTGAACAACATCACTATCAAGAACAAGTACCCGCTGCCCCGGATCGACGACCTCTTCGACCAGCTGAGTGGAGCTAAGATTTTCTCGAAGATAGACCTCAGATCGGGTTACCATCAAATCAATGTGAGGAAGGAAGACATTCCAAAGACGGCATTCAACACCAAGTATGGACAATTTGAATTCTTGGTCATGCCCTTTGGTCTTACAAATGCCCCAGCAGTGTTCATGAATCTCATGAACAAGGTCTTCCACAAATACCTGGACCAGTTTGTCGTTGTCTTCATTGACGACATTCTGATCTATTCGAAGACCAAGGAAGAACACGAGCAGCATTTGAGGATAGTTTTGGAAACCCTCAGAAAGGAGAAGCTATATGAAAAACTGTCCAAGTGTGAATTCTTCTTAGACAAGGTGGACTTTCTCGGCCACGTTGTCACAGGAGAAGGCATATCAGTGGACCCCAAGAAGATAGCTGCCGTGGAGACATGGAATACCCCCAGTTCAGTCGCAGAGATCAGAAGCTTCTTGGGCTTAGCTGGATATTACAGGAAATTCGTGAAGGACTTTGCAAGGATTGCTGAGCCCATGACCAAGCTAACCAGGAAGAATGAAGAGTTCGTCTGGACCGAAGCGTGCCAGGCGTCATTTGAAGAGTTGAAGAGAAGGCTAACAACAGCACCGATCTTGTCGCTACCCTCAGGATCAGGAGGATTCTCAATTTATAGCGACGCGTCCGGCAAAGGATTAGGATGTGTGCTCCAGCAACATGGAAAGGTAATTGCTTATGCTTCCCGGCAATTACGGACTCATGAGAAGAACTACCCGACGCATGACCTGGAGCTAGCAGCAGTCATCTTCGCCTTGAAGCTGTGGAAGCACTACCTGTACGGCGAAAGAGTAGAGATATACACGGACCACAAAAGTCTCAAGTATGTCTTTACACAGAAGGAGCTCAACATGCGTCAGAGACGATGGTTGGAGCTCATGAAGGACTTTGATATCAGCCTGCAGTACCATCCCGGAAAGGCTAATGTGGTCGCCGACGCACTTAGTCGATATCCGATGGCGATGTTCTTGACGACAGACCGGTACCTACTGGAGGACATGGAGAAGCTGGGACTAGAACTCGTATTGCCTGCAGAAGAAATGAAGAAGCTTGGACGGGAAGCAATAGTACCCGGCGCCGACTTCCCCATGATGCATTTGCAAGTGCAGTCTAGCTTGATGGACAAAATCAAGGAGACTCAATTCGAGGACGGAGCATTGTGCAAGCTCAGGGACCAGGTGTTAGCTGGCACACTGGAGGGATTCTCTATTTCAGACGGCGGAACACTGAGGAATGGCACCAGACTTTGTGTACCTGCTGGTGATTTGAGGGAACAGCTGATGCAGGAAGCTCATCACTCACAGTATTCCATCCACCCTGGAGCAAATAAGATATACCGAGATATACGGGAGCACGTATGGTGGTATGGAATGAAGAAGGATGTCTCAAAATTCGTTGCCAGATGCTTGATCTGCCAGCAGGTGAAAGCAGATAGACAAAGACCAGCAGGACTTCTTCAGCCGCTGCCCATTCCAGAATGGAAATGGGAGCACATCACTATGGATTTTGTGTCAGGATTGCCTCGATCCCAAGGAGGGAATGACGCTATTTGGGTGATCGTAGACAGATTGACTAAGTCTGCCCACTTCATTCCCTTCAAGGTTGGTTTATCCACCGAGAAGTTAGCTGCCCTATACATGAGGCAAATCGTCCGGATACATGGAGTTCCTGTGAGCATTGTATCAGACCGAGACAGCCGCTTTACTTCTCACTTCTGGAAGAGCTTGCAAGAGAGTCTGGGGACCCAACTGAAGTTCAGCACTGCATATCACCCACAGACCGACGGACAGTCAGAGAGAACCATCCAGACGTTAGAGGATATGCTGAGATCTTGCGTCCTGGATTTTGGAGGGTCATGGGAGGACCACCTACACTTGGTAGAATTTGCTTACAACAACAGCTACCAGGCCAGCATCGGCATGACTCCTTTTGAGGCTCTGTATGGACGTCGTTGCCGCACTCCCTTGGCTTGGGACGACGTAGGAGAACGAGTCATGCTGGGACCTGAGATGATTACAGATACGGCTGAAAAAGTCAAGGTGATCAGAGACAGACTTCGGGTGGCTCAAGATCGTCAGAAGCATTGGGCGGACAGCCGTCGCCGACTTGTGGAGTTCGAAGCAGGTGATAGTGTCTTCGTCAAGATCTCCCCCACCAGAGGAACTATCCGTTTTGGCAGAGCTGGGAAACTGAGTCCCAGGTATATCGGCTCATTCGAGATATTGAGCAGAGTTGGAGAGGTGGCATACAGAGTGGCGTTACCACCTAATCTTGAAGGCGTGCACAACGTCTTCCATGTAT
The DNA here is from genome assembly GCA_036927795.1 of Iris macrosiphon. NCBI lineage: Eukaryota > Viridiplantae > Streptophyta > Magnoliopsida > Asparagales > Iridaceae > Iris > Iris macrosiphon. The sequence goes on along the minus strand of JAYESA010000017.1, from coordinate 13,748,118 downwards.
CGCAGCTGAGGCGTTACATTCCGGACCCGAGCCACATCCTGGATCATTCAGAGTTGGAGATTGGACCAAGTCTTACAGTACCAGAGCAGCCAGTAAGGATCGTAGACCGTATGGAGAAGCAGTTGCGGAACATCGTGATTCCACTGGTCAAGGTTCAGTGGCTTCACCACTCCCCAGGCGAATCCACCTGGGAACGAGAGGCTGAGATGAGGCAGAAGTACCCTCATCTGTTTTAAGGTATGTTTACCCTTGTTTTCCCTTCAATTGTAGTTAATTTCGAGGACGAAATTCTTTAAGGAGGGAAGGTTGTAAAACCCATAAGTTATATTAAAAACCCTTTTCTTTTTAGACCCAAAGCCCAATATCCAAACCCATACCCACTAGACTAAGTCAGAACCAACCCCCGTAATTCCTCTCCCACTCCCGGATCTGGAAACTACCTCCCCCTCACGTACTTATTCCCACTCCCAGAGAACTTTTTCTCAGAACCTCACATTTTCTTCCTCTTCTTCTTCTTCCTCCCTCCTCCTTCTCACCCCGACCGGCCATCCCCGCGCGAGCACCCCCTTCGGCCAGCAGCCGGCTGCGCATCCCGCGCGGTTCCGGCGACCCCCGAGCCGGCGCCAGCCCGCGGCCCCGGCGCCCCTCTGCGGCCGCTCCGCTCCAGCACCACACACCCCTGCGCGCCTCCCCGCGCGGCTTCTCCGCGTGTCCCGGCACTCCCCCGCGTCCGTCCCCGATCCCGTCTGTGCCCGATCCCGAGTCCGAGGCCTCCCCTCGGTGCTCCTCCATTAACTTCCCGGTAGGTGCCACTATCAGAACGTACTGTTCCTTCCAAAACCATTCTCCTGTCCGACCGGGACTGACAGAATAAAGCCCTGTCAATCCCGGGATAGCTTAGAAATTGATAGGTTTAAAGTTAATTAAGTAGGTTAATGTTAGTTTAGTTATTGGTTTGTTAATTAATTAACGATTTGATATAACGATCTTCAATACATATATTAGTTATATATATAATAAAAACCTTATTAAATATTACGTAGATTAGTAATTATTTTGTATATATTTCTAAAATGATTTTTTTGTATTCAAAATATAATACGTTAGTATTTAAAATAAGTTTTCCAAAATATTATTCTCTTACAAATTGATTTGTAATATTACCAAAATAAAATTAAGTAATATTTTTCCCCTTAAGCCTAGTTTATTAGAAATAAATTGATTGCTAAAACAAATGATATTATTTTATTATAATCGTTATAAAATAACTAAGTACTTTCCTATTTTATCTTATTAGAAACAAAATGATTTTTTTAAAATATTAGTATAATATTTTAAATAAGTATATCTAAAACGTATTCATTAATTTTCGCGTATTCGCATCTTTATTTCTTTTTACCAAAGATTAGTGTTTAAACGAAACAAATATAAATAAATGCTATTTCTTTTAATAAAATAGAAAACCGTTTATTTACCTTATTAAAAACAGAAATACGATATTTTACCTTAAAATAAAATGTAATATTTTCTACGATAAAATAATAAATAAGTTTTATTATTAAAATTGTTTTTGTTTTACTAAATTGCTATTACAAATTATTATTAAAAAATCGATCGTTGGATTAAATCATTAACTTAGTTAACTAATCAAGTCAGATTAAAACCCTTTGATTTAATTTTAAAATCAGATTATTAATAAATGTAGGTTCCTGTAACTAAGGTTGAGACCGTCGCGACATCTTACTCGCGTCACCAACCAAATCCAGGCAAGTTTCATATAATTCAAACCTGTATTTTAGTTGTAATTAAATATGTTGCATGTCATATAGATATATATTGTGACGACACTTGATTCACGGAACCGACTGATTGACTGATTGATTGACTTATTGACTCATTGACTCATTGATTATTGCCTTGGGAACTGGGGAGTAAAGTTAGCACCCGTGGTCAAAGCCCCCTTATTGCCTCATTGTGGATAGCTGAAGTCCAACCTCACTGGACTGACGCCGGACCGTGTTCACTAGAACACATATTGCCTCCAACCCCAACCAGCCACGGGATGCTACCTTTCTCAAAACACTTTTAGTGATTGTAGTTTGTCATCAATTGCTTCATCGACATTTACTGTTCTTGTCTCATATTTGTTTCATACAAAATATAAATATTGTTCAAAACTATTTTATTGCATCATTTTAATTATCATTAAAATGCTGGAATTGGATATATGTTCTTGCTCCCTCCTGACTGGAGATTAACATTTTAGGTGATTACGGTGACGACGAGGCGTATGACACATTTTATGGTCCAGACCAGAGTACTGAAGGTCTAGCTGAACCTAGCCAGGAGGCCGATGTTTAGTTGTTTCCCTTTAAATTCCAAGTTGTAATAATCAGGGTTGAAGTAATAACCATGGACCATGTTTTACTTGATAATTGCTTGTAAAAGAATTTCTCTTTCGGACTTAGCAATAAAATTGAATTTCCTTCATGTATTCTAGATGTCTGTGTGTTACTACGGATTGATACAGCTTACTGCCGCCGTCTCACAACGGTGCAGGCTGGGCATGATCCGACTGGACCCAGATTATTGGGATCGGGTCGTGACAATGACAAATAGGTAATTTTATGCGTGTAAAAAATCTTTTAAAACCGTCCATAAATGAATTACCAAGCATGAATTGGACCGGTAAAACCCCCCAAAATCGGACCTCTCCTACTCTAAAAAAAAACTCATAACCGCTATCCCTACAATTGCCGAGCATGCCCTAAGTTAGTATAGAATCCAGGGTCTAAACACTAATTAGCCCTAACTAATTATAATGATACCACCCAATATTATGATGTTGATTGATACTTGGAACTCCAGTGTGAGTTTGGACAGAAAAATGGAAGACTTACCAGCAGAAGAGAAGTCGACACCGGCGGAAGATCGGATCAAGATCTGGAGATGGAGAGTATTGAAGACGAGGAGCAATAATGGTGATTTGATCGCCCTTCTCGTGGAGAACGAACGTACGGAATCAATCCGCAGGAGTAGAGCAAGAGTAGGGGTCTAGTCTGCCTGTCTGGTCCTTTGGGAATATATTATTATTATTATTAGGGTAAACGGGGTATGAGCTACAGTACTCATTTTTCTACACGAGTCATGTACATGTGGATTAATAGGAATAAACTTTTATATTTTATGTGCACTCGTACACTATATTTTTATTGGTCCACGTGCACTCGTATACTATATTTCTATTGGTCCACGTATAGGGGTGCAAACGAGCCAAGCCGGGCCAAGCTTTCATAAGCTTGAGCTTGGCTTGATTAGAATTAAATAAGCTCGAACTTAATAATTTTTTTTATTTTATAGCTTGAGCTTGGCTCGAGCTCGTTTATATTAAGCTTGAGCTCGGCTTGATTTGAGCTCGAGCTTGGCTTGATAAGCAAGCTTGATTCAAGCTTGATAAGCTCAAACTCAAGCTCGTTAAGCTTGATTTCGAGCTTGTTCAGTTTCATTTCATTTCGAACTTGTTCAGTTTTATTTCAAGCTCATTAAGCTTGATTTCGAGCTTAACGAACTTGATTTCAAGCTAGTTAGCCTTGAATTCAAGTACCTATAATATTAACAATTTATTTATAAAAATTTAATTTAAAAAGTTGCTTAATATCAATTATTAAGGACATACAATTATATATAATGCACACAACCATATTGTTATACAAACATGCATAAAATTAGAATTCAACAAAGAACAAATTAAAATTAAAATAACAAAATAAATTTGTAGACTGCCAGCAACGAGCTCCTAAACGAGCTTCTAAACGAGCCAGCTTACGAGTAAGCTCACAAGCTTCTAAACGAACCAGCTCGCGAGCTCAAACGAGCCGAGTACTTCTAAGCTCGAACTTGGCTCGTTTATTAAACAAACTCGAAAATGAAGATTGAGCTTGGCTTGTTTACTAAACAAACCGAGCTCAAATGAGCTTTTATCGAGCCAAACTTCAAGCAGCTTGCGAACGGCTTGGCTCATTTGCAGCCCTATCCACGTGCACATGACTCATGTAAAAAAAAATAACACTATGGCTCATATCTGGTTTACCCTTATTATTATTATTGTTGTTGTTGTTGTTGTTGTTGTTGTTGTTGTAGTCTATGTGAATATTGTCAAACTAACTCAATAAAAACGACTGACCGACTGGCGGAATCAACAACGGTGTTGGATTGCACCAGCCCATTACAATCCCTACCAAACCAAGTCAATAAATATACTATAATAAGTGTTTATTTTATTTTAGGGCTAATTAAAGTTTAGAAAACGGATTTTATACAATTTAAGTTCCGACATGTCCAATTGAAAAGTTTAGACCTTAATTATTTTTTTCCATTCTACCCTCCCTAGTCTATATATGAAGATTTCATTGTCAAGCATGAGAGGGAGGGTATAATGAAAAAAAAATAAAACAAATAATAATAATTCATGGTCTAAATTTTTTAATTGGACAAGTCAGAACTTAAACTCTAAGCTGGTATAAAATTCAGGGTCTAAACTCTAATTAGTCCTTCATGCTATTTGAAAGAATCTGAAATAAATATTCCAAATATATCCTTATCTAACTTTATTAATTAATTAAAATTATTCATTATATTTAATAATGATAGCTAGGTAATTACGTATTAAAAAAAATGAAACAAAATATAATTTGGTGTTTTGGTGCATTTTACTCATTTTATGTAAAAAAAGTTAATTAATAAACAGTTACAATACGTACAACGTTCGTACATATATACTAATATAATATAACTTGTGATTGGCCAATATGTTCTCTCCCCTCCACTTCATGACATTTACAATTGAATTTTGATGGAACCAGACAAGATTTCTACGAATTTTACTAACGTATTGTTAAAGTAGACGCAAACTTTATCTATGTTATCTTTGTACATAAGAAGAAAAATGTATTAGTTTTCTAGTAGTTCAATTTTACGGGAGAATATTAACATTTTTTTGCCAAAATATTTCCAAGACGTGTCCTGATCGATTAGGTAACAAATTTCTCCGATTCGAAAAAAAATTATATATGTGCCAAAGAGCTTAATGTTAGAGGTTTCCTTCATTATAAGTTGTAACCCTAGTTATTATAAGAACAACCAGTATAATGTTGACTTTGACACCAATGAAAAAAAAAAATGTTCAACTTGGACCTACACCAAGTCCAAAATGTCACCTCGGGAAAGAGATGACAATTTTTTTTTTTTTTGTCTAAAATCATTAATACAACTTACAATTATGACTTTCAACTGTATATATCTCCAAGATAGGCACTTGTTGGTTAGCTAGTTTAATAAAATTCACTAATTTAAAAAAATGTGCCAAATAGCTCTGTTTGAATATTTTGTGGAAAAATTTGAAAGAAAGTTGGAAAAAAAATAAAATTACAGAAATAATGTCGACTTTGACTCCAATCAAATAAAAATATTCAGCAGGTGCCTACACCAGTTCCAAAATTCCACCTTTAATTTCACCATTCTCTAACTTCACCTTCTTAGTAACCTCCTCTAATTTTCTATAAAAAAAATATAATAATAGAAATAATAGTACGTATACGGACAACGTACCAATAATTAGTAATAATAATAATAATTAATAATGATAGTAATAATAAGAAAGAGTAGAAAAGAAAATAATAAAAGAAATAAGTAAAGAAAAAAAATTAACTAAACATAACAAAACACACCACCACAACAACTATAGCATACAACAGCATTAGCAAGTAGCAAACAATCTACTCCTACGCGGACTCGACCCGTGCGTATGGCTGAACCCCCCCCCCCCCCCCCCCCCCCCCCCCTCTCTCTCTCTCTCTCTCTCTCTCTTTATATATATATGTATATATATATATATGTATATATATATATATATATGTATATATATATATTATATATATATATATATATATATAATATATATATATATATATCGTAACGAGAATCCTAATCCTAATCTTTTCCTCCTCTCGTCTTCGTCAAGTCCTCCCCGCCGACCTCAGACCGCCATGCGACCAGCTGCACCGCCGCCGAACCCGCCACCGTCGACGACCGCGATAACCGCCCGCGGCAACCCCTGGTTCGCTCGTCATAACTAGCAGTCAGGTACCCATTTTTTTGCTAGTAATTCTTCATACATATTTCACCAAATTTTAATCTAGTTGCTTAGATTTAATCACAACATGAACACATTTAAATGTCTTCAAAAAGTTTTATCCAAACGAACATATTTATGGTTTTAAATCCATCCGAAACTTTCCGAAAAATCTATTTATTTCATACAAAACAAAACACCCAAAAACTGAGCCATGAGCCCATATTGAAAGGTTGATTCCTTCCAGAATAATTAACGAACCTGAATCTAATTCGACAGACCTAAAGACAACCTATACGGCATCAAACGATGTATTGTTTATACATATTTGATCATTAATTCTGTGTTAAAATATCAGTTAAAAATTACGAAAAATCTATTACGAAAACTTGGAAAACTTGCGATACGGAAGTGCGTTCCGACAAACCGGACCACCACGTCATGTACCAGTTACTCCGAAAGGCGCGTATGGTATATCCTGACATGTGGGCTTTCGTAGAAGTTGATTTGAACGTGTGTGCGCGTTGGAATCAACCTGTATCCGTAAAAAGTCTCCTTATCGACGTTTTATAAATTTTCCCATTAGTTGGTGCATGCTCATCAGAACGTGACAAAATTGCACCAACAGATCCGTAGTATTACGTTGGTCCTGTGACCCAAGTTTCACGCGATTCCGAGATAGTTGACCAAACCACAGTTTTATTGGCCCCACGGTTTGACTTGACGGGTGAATTTGTGATCGGCTCACCAAAATTTAAAATTGGACATATTGTTGAGTTTATATCATCATTTAGGATTTGTTTGACCTATAATTTGTCTAATTTAGAGACCATTACCTCTGGCACGCATTTTGGTACAACGTAGCCTACATGTGGACCCCGCTTTGGTCCAAAATTATCGTTTTGCCCCTGTATCCAAATTGGATGAAAATTGTAGTATTTTCTGACTATTCTGCTAATTTTGGAGACGTTGGTGATATTTATTCATCATCTGAAGACGTTCGTTCTGAGCCCGTAGTTTCTGACTCCTTGTGTCTGTCATCTTGACGTCCATACTACACAGATTGCTTGTCAGGCAAGTATATCTTGACATAGTACAGTTTAGTTACATTCTTTTCTCCATATTTAATTGTTGTTATTTAGTTTTTATTTATTATTTGCTATATAAAACTGTGCGTCCAAGAAATACTTGGGTGCAACGATGGTTGCGTCGCCTTTTGTTTTTATTTATATTATGCATGTTGACCTAGTTTTACGAGACCACCCCATGATTGAGGCATCATTATATTTCATTTGGCCGTGACACATTTGTTACACGAGTTGTGAGGTCTCATGTTGAATACGAACTTGCGTATTAGCCTGGCCACCTGTACGTAAAGGTCGTACGGACGGATAAGGAATAACTGCTAATAAAAATACCATATTTTAGCAGACTTGGCAGTTACTAAATGTGTTTACGGGTGATGGATGTGACACGTTAGTAGCATTGGGTGGGGAGAACAATGAGTAAGCGTATGTGACTCATTTATACTTTTCTTTTGTAACCCGCACGCTCCACCGGAGATGCGTGGTCAGATGTCCTTTATATATTATTTACAGGTGACCTCTAACGATCGGAAGACATTATGCTTTGTAGGCCACAGATTTCCAGGTTAATTATTCCAATCCCATTGTTTTAGCCAGATAGTATATACGCGAAAAAGTTGTTCTTAGATTGCATATCACATAGGCTGGTTAGGCGTCCCTGTTGGATATTTTACTTTCAGTACATTATTGGCATGCTTTTATGTATCTTGTTACGTCCATCTGAGGACCTGGTCCATTTTCAGGTATAGAAGATCAGGATTATCCGCAGGAGTACGGACCGGGACCATGACGCATCATTTTTCGTTGAGGAGGTTTTACCCTATGAGTACCCATGATTACTTTATAGCTGATGGATTCTTTTAGATATTATTCTCTTTATTTGACATTTTATTTTATATTGGAGTTCTGACCTCCTCTATCCTTTTAGTTGATATAGTCGTTTGGTAGTGGATTTGTTTCCACCCGACTATTATTCTTTTATTACTTCGTACTTGAGACTTTTAGTTATTTATTTTGGTACTTCTTTACTTGTGCCTGTGGATGAGACATAGCTGCATGTGACTTGTGTTGACAATATATGTACCACTTGTGAATTATTTATTCATATTGCAGCGTACGTGTGTGTGTTATAATTTTTCTAACATATTGGAGTGTCATAAACATTCGGCTGGCATGCTACGTATTCCTAGTCCTACGTATTTTGGGACTTGGAACGTGACATATTTTTGTGGTGGCCCATATAGGTCGAGTGTATATTGTCTCGGTTACGTTACTGTACCGAACAAGCCTACAAATATGATTATAGTATAGGATCTCATCCAATTTTTTTAAAAAAAATCACCTCATTTGAATTCCAATTCGTACTCTCCATGATTACTTGAATTGCATCTACCTTGAACTTGTTCTAACATTGTTCTTAATCTCGTGTCCAGCAAGATGAATCTTTATAACGGACATGTTGCTCCTCTCGCCATCACAGCAGGCGACTTAGCAACTCAAGAGGAATCTAGAGTTCTGCCTTCCTCGACGATGTCCCCGACTACACCCTTGTCTAGTTATGTTAGAATTCACACAGGGGAGGAGTTGTACATGTTTGCCGTTTTGTAGATCTTATTCTGTATAATTTGTGGTAGAGAGATGAAGGCTCGACACTTAGTCTTTCCCAATGCGAACTTTTATTTTGTCCTTGGAATGGACTGCTAAGCAAGTACCACGCTTTCATCGACTGTTACGGAGGAAGCATTCTCTTTAGGGTACTAGGCCAGTCGGAGCTCGAGTTTGCACGAGGATCCACTGAGGTACATGATGGTGCTCAGATGACATTGGACGAAGTCATTTATCACCCTATCATTTTAGAATTCCAAGACGTCTTTCCAGAGGATTTGTCAGGACTACCTCCGGACAAAGATGTGAAATCCTGGATTGAGTTGACCCCAGGAGCACCGCCCATAGCGTCACATATTTATAGACTGGGGAAGAAGAAAATAGATGAGCTGAAGGCACAGTTGAATGAGTTGGAGGAGAAAGGATTCATTCGACCGAGTGCATCACCCTGGGGGAGCTCCAATATTGTTTGTACCGAAGAAGGATAGGTCAGTGCGCATGTGCATTGACTACAGAGGCTTGAATACTGTAACCGTGAAGAATAAGTACCCTCTGCCACTCATTGATAACTTATTTGATCAGCTTAGTAGAGCCAAGGGGTTCTCGAAGATAGACTTGAGATTGAGATATCACCAGGTGAAGGTGCGGAAGCAAGAGCATTCTGAAGACCGTATTCAGGATGAGATATGGGCACTACAAGTTTTGGTCATGCCATTTGGATTGACCAATGCTCCAGCTGTCTTTATGGACTTGATGAATCGAGTCTTCCATCAGTATTTGGACCAGTTTGTGGTTGTCTTTATAGATAACATCATTGTCTATTCGAAGAGCCACGAGGAGCATGAGAAGTACTTGCGGATTGTCTTAAAGACATTGAGAGTGAGCGGTTGTATGCAAATCTCAGCAAATGTGAGTTCTTCCTTGGATAAGGTCTATTTCCTTGGGCATGTCTTCACTGAGATGGTATTTCGGTAGATCCGAAGAAATCTTGGCAGTCGATACATGGCTTGTTCCTACATCAGCATCAGAGGTAAGGAGTTTCCTTGGACTTACGGGACATTACTGATGGTTCATGAAAAACTTCTCGAGGATAGAAGAGCCTATGACTCGGTTGACTTGCAAGGACCGAGAGTTCATATGGACGGATGAGTGTCAAGTCGCTTTTGAGGAGTTGAAGAAGCGACTGACCACAACACCAGTGTTGACTATTCCATCAGGATCAGGAGGCTATGTGATCTACAACGATGCATCAGAGAAAGTCTTGGGATGTGTATTGATGCAACATGGCAAGGTGATTGCGTATGCATCTAAAAGTTGAGAGTACATGAGAAGAATTATCCAACTCATGACTTAGAGCTTGCAGCCGTTATTTTTGCCTTGAAGCTATGAAGACATCACTTATATAGGGAATGAGCGAAGATTTATACTGACCACAAAAGCCTCAAGTATGTCTTCACGCAGAAGGAGCTGAATATGAGGCAACGTCGATGGCTTGAGTTGATGAAGGACTTCGAGATAGAGTTGCATTATCACCCAGGGAAGGCTAACGTAGTAGCAGATGTGTTAAGCCGAAAGCTTACGGCACTATTCTTGACGACGTAGAGGGAGTTACTAGAGGACTTGCAAGAGCTTGGCATAGAGGTTGTATTAGCCGGATCAGACGAGACATTACCAACTTGCAAGTGCAGTCATCGCTAGTAGAGAGGATCAATACAGCTGTTGACTATGGATGCTAGGTCAGGATGTTGAGAGAGAGGACCGAGACTGGAGAGAAGACGAGATTGCGCATTCAAGATGATGGGACATTATGATGTGGTGATCGTCTATATGTTTCCTACAGAGAGCTTCGGCAGAGCTGATAGCAGAGGCTCATAGTTCGATATATTCTATTCATCCGGGAGGCACCAAGATGTATCGCGACTTGCGACGGCACTTTTGGTGGAATGGGATAAAGAGGAAGATAGCTCGCTTTGTGCCAAATATTTAGTATGTCAGCAGGTCAAGGCTGAACACTAGAGGATAGTAGGGTTATTGCAACCACTTTCAATTTTTTGAGTGAAAGTGGGAGCACATCACTATGGACTTCATCATGGGCTTTCCGAAGAGTCCAAGTGGGAGAGATGTTGTTTGGATGATTTTGGATCGACTTACCAAGTCCGCTCATTTCTTACCTTTTTGAGTTGGCCAGTCTATAGAAGCATTGGCTAACTTATACATAAGGCAGATCGTGAGATTATACAGTATTTCGGTTAGCATTGTGTCAGACAGGGACTCACGTTTCATATCTCACTTTTGGAGGAGCATGCAGGAGAGCCTTGGGAACTCGTTTGAAGTTTAGTATGTCTTATCATCCGTAGACAGATAGGCAGTCGGAGCGTACTATTCAAACGCTGGAGGATATGTTGAGGAGCATGCATGCTGGACTTTGGAGGATAATGGGAGGACCACCTACATTTTGTGGAGTTTTTTCTACAATAATAGCTATCCAAGCGAGCATCCAAATGGATCCGTGTGAAGCTTTATATGGAAGGAAGGTGTAGGTCTCCAATGTGTTGGAGTGACGTGGGAGAACGTCAAAATCTTGGGGCCATAGTTTTGTCAGCACTATGGAGAAAATAAAGAGGATACAAGGGCACTTGTGAGCAACGCAAGACAGACAGAAGTAGTAGGCAGACCTTCATCGCCGTCCTTTGAAGTTCAAGGAAGGCGATCATGTCTTCTTAAGGATATCGCCAACTAGAGGCACTATTTGCTTCAGGGGACGCGACAAGTTGAGTCCAAGGTACATTGGACCATTTGACGTACTGGAGCGAGTTGGAAAAGTTGCGTATCGACTGGCACTACCACCTTCACTTGAGGGAGTGCAGGATGTATTCCATGTGTCGCAACTAAGGTGATATGTGGCAGATAGCAGTCATGTTCTCGATCACTCCGAGATTACCATTGGGCAGAGCTTGACATACCAAGAGCAATATGTGAATATTCTTGATCGAGTGACATAGAGAAGGTATAGAGAAATCAGTCTATTCCTTTGGTTCGAGTGACATAGAGACATCACTCGCCAGAAGAATCCACTTGAGAGCGCAAGGATGACATGCGCAAACATTTTTCGTATCTGTTCGAAGATCAAGGTATGATTTACTTTATTCTTTTCTACCGTATAACATTCTCGTTTCCTCATCTTGCTTTAGCTTTAATTTCGAGGACAAAAATTTTGTTAGTTGGGTAGAATGTAACCTCCCCTAATTTTTTAGGATTTTTTTTATAATAATAGGAATAATAGTACGTATACGGATAACGTACCAATAATTAGTAGTAATAATAGTTATAATAATAATAATTAATAATGATAGTAATAATAAGAAAGAGTAGAAAAGAAAAAGAGAATAAAAGAAATAAGTAAAGAAAAAAACTAAACATAATAAAACACAACACCACAACAACTATAGCATACAACACCAGTAGCAAGTAGCAAACAACCCTACCCCTACGTAGACCCGACACGCGCGTATGGCTGACCACCCCCCTCTCTATCGTTATATATATATATATATATATATATATATATATATATATATATATATATATATATATATATATATATATATATATATATATATATATACCTCAGACCGCCGTGCAACCACCTGCACCACCGCCGGACCCGCCACCGTCGACAACCGCAAAAACCGCTCGCAGCAACCCCTAGTTCGCTCGTCAGAACTAGCAGTCAGGTACCCATGTTTCTGCTCATAATTTATCATACCTACTTTACCGATTTTTGATCCAGTTACTTAGATTTAATCATAACATGAACACCTGTAAATGTCTTCAAATAGTTTTATCCAAACGACCCTATTTCTGTTTTAAATCCATCCGAAACTTTTCAAAAAATCTATTTATTTCATACAAAGCAAAACACCAAAAAACTGAGCCATGAGCCCATATTGGAAGGCTGATTCCTTCCAGAATAATTGACGAACCTGAAATCTAATTCGACAGACCTAAAGACAACCTATACGGCATCAAAACGATGTATTGTTTATACATATTTGATCATTAATTCTGTGTTAAAATATAAGTTAAAAACCACAAAAAACTTATTTCAAAAACTTAGAAAACTTGCGATACGGAATACTCCCAACAAACCGGACCACCATGTCACGTACCAGTTGCTCTGAAAGGCGCGTATGGTATATCATGATGTGTGGGATTTCGCGTAATTTGATGTTTATTTTAGCATCCGGAGACGTTCGTTCGGAGCCTGTAGTTTCTGACTCCTTGTGCTTATCATCCTGACATCTATACTACACAGATTGCTTGCCAGGCAAGTATACCTTACCATAATAATGTTTAGTTATATTTATTTTCTACATATTTAATTTCTGTTATTTATTTTTATTTATTATGCTATATAAAATTGTGAGTCCAAGAAAGACTTGGGTGTAATGACGGTTGCGTCGTCTTTTATTTTTATTTATATTATGCATGTTGACCTAGTTTTATGAGACCACCCTATGATTGAGGCATAATTATGTTTTATTTAGTCGTGACACATTTGTTACACGAGTTGTGAGTCTCATGTAGGACACGGACTTGCGTATTAGACTGGCCACCTATACGTAAAGGATGTGCGATGGATAAGGAATAATTGTTAATAGAAATACCATATTTTAGCAGACTTAGCCGTTACTAGAGGTGTTTACGTGTGATGGATGTGACACATTAGTAGTATTGGGTGGGAAGAACAATGAGTAAGCGTATGTGACTCATTTATACTTTTTCTTTTGTAATCTGCACGCTCCACCGGAGATGCGTAGTCAGATGACCTTTATATATTATTTACAGGCGGCCTGTCACGACCCGCACCCGGTATAAGGGCACGAGAGCGTGGGTACGTCCAGCCTACGCCGCAGCATCGGCGGTAGAACGCTGTCTAGGTCAAGTACTATCTAAATAATCTCACACTAGTATCCAACTCCATAAGGAGACACGGATAACACTATCAAAATGAACAACATACTCAATCACAACTACAGCACGATAAGAATTTGAAGAAACAAAAGAATACAACACAAGTCTAATGATAAAACAATCATACCTGCAATCAGTAACAACCAATCTCCAAGTGTCAGAAACAAGTCCACTAAGGTCACAGTCTGGAAAAATATTTTCCAGTCAGGAAGGAGCAAAGTACATCTCTAAATAGCAGTTCTATATAAATGACATAAACTATGTAGCAGTTCTAGATGGAAATATACCAGATGCATGTATAGGTACGAGAATTGTACAATGAAAGAAATACTGGAAATACTGTAAGTAACTGCAGGAAAAGAAACAATATGTCCATGAGCAAGAAACCTATGACTAAGTGTGTGAGTACTAGCTTTAACATGTGATCGGCTTGGGAACTTGATCAGGCTGGTTACATGTGATTAGCTATGATTCACGAAGGTCAGGCTAACCATTGGTTAGCTATGATGCATGTAGAGGTCAGGCTAATCACACGTAACAGCTATGAGGCACGGAGATGGTCAGGCCGCACCCGACGTGAGATGTGGGGTGAGCTATGATGCATGAAAAGTTGGGTATGATCACATATCTACACTAAAATACTCCCCACCCCCGACTGGTATAGTAGATCCAATCATGGTACGCTATGGCACAGAATTCCCTGGGAAGGTAGCAAATCTCCCCGGGAATCAGTGTCTGTACATGCACAAGATAACAAGGAAAACAAGTCTTGTACAAGCTACACCATGAATAAGGAATAACATCTCATGACGAGATCCGTGTATACCAATCCGTGTAACCAACGTGTCAAGAACATGGATATTTACACTAGATACAGTGAACATAGGAGATATCATAAATTAGAAACTAATCAGAGAATGTACTCGCCTTGGGTCCTTAGCTGGTAATTATTGATGTCCTGTTCCAGAGTATCCCCTGGGTAAACCAACAGTCCTATAAACATATCACAAGCAAAACCACATTTGCATCAGATGCTACACTAACACAGTCTAAAAACACTGAGTTCGGGACTTCTCTAGGTATGCTACTGGTCACCTAGGATCACCTAGTAGGTTTACCAATTAACCATATTATAATTTTCATCAACTATAATAGTAGATATATGTAAATATATATACCTTAAAATAAATAATACTTGTATACATACTAAAAAGAATTTAACCTAACATATGTATATATCTAAAATATATACCAATATAAATTACTAGCTATAGTTGTATATTTACTAAAATAAGTACATTTATATATTAACATATATCAAAATACGTACATATCATATGTGTGCAAAGTACATTTTTAGAATATACATATATATATATATATATATATATATATATATATATATATATATATATATATATATATATATATATATATTGTCACCATCATTCTTAAACATACTAATATTAATTTACCAAATTAAATTTATACTATATATATATATATATACAGATGCCAATTAATTCATATATTAAAAATACGTTTTATTACACATATACTACATGAAATTATACCAATTAAATATATGTATAATTATACCAAAAATATACATACATATATACATGTATATATATAAGTATATATATATATACCAAAATGATTATATACATATACTAAAAATTTATATACATAGATACCAAATCAATTACATATATAAATCATTTCGAAATTATTTGAACAATAATTGTTAAACTTTCCTTTCGAACAAAATTATACTTAAAAGTTTATTTATAAAAATCTAGAATTTATGTAAAAGCCATCATATTTATATATCTCTAGTAATTTCAGTTACCAGTCTAAATAACCAATTTTGAACTAATTTTTATTGTTGAAACTATATATTTTTTTTATTAACAATAAACCCCAAGATTTATTATATTTTTTACATAATCAAAACCCCTTTTAATTATAATACATAACTAAATTCATAAACAATAAAACTAATTATATTTTATTTACTAAACTAGTTACATGAAAATACTAAACTAATTAATTAATAATTACCAACTGATTAATAATTAATTTCTGATTAATAAATAATTACTGATTACTACTAACTAAACCAATATATAACTACTAGCTAATTACATATAAGCTAACTGATTAATTAACTACTAGTTAAGAATAATGAACTAATTTATAATTTATTTAACTGATAAGGAATTAATTAACTG
This sequence comes from Iris macrosiphon, assembly GCA_036927795.1. Taxonomy (NCBI): domain Eukaryota; kingdom Viridiplantae; phylum Streptophyta; class Magnoliopsida; order Asparagales; family Iridaceae; genus Iris; species Iris macrosiphon. The sequence goes on along the minus strand of JAYESA010000017.1, from coordinate 13,732,090 downwards.
CTCTAATTATAAATTAAACTAATCTAATATATATAATTAATATACTAATTATATATTAATCTAATTATAAGCTAACTCTACTAATCCTCATTAAATTCTCCATCCAACAGCATCTAAACCGAGAAAGGGAAAGAGGAAAAAGAGGGAAGAGCTCACCTGAGTTTACTCCGACGTCGGCGTGGGAGGTCCGCCGGGGTCAGGCCGGGCAGGGCGTCGGCGTTCGTCTCGGGCGGGATCGGGGAGCTCAGGGCGGCGGCGGTCTGCCCGAGGCGGCGGATCTGCTCGACGCGGCGGCTGCGTCGGATCTCTGAGCTCGACGCGGCGGTCGACGGATCTGAGGCGGCGGTGTCGCTCGGCTCGAGGCGGCGCTTGGTTCGAGGGGGCGGGCACTCTGTTCGAGGAGGCGGCGGCTTCGAGGCGGCTGCGTCTGGTCGGCCACGGCGATGCTCGGCTTCAGCGGCGGTGCTCGGTTCCAGCGGCGGGCTTGCATCCACCGGCGATCGAGATCTGGGCGGCCACCGGCGCTCGTCGGAGTTAGGTTAGGGTTAGGTTTTGTGGATGTGTCGGGGTGCATCGTGTCGGCTGGACACGATGGGTTCGTTGTACTGCGGGCGTGTCCGGGTGTTGGACACAGGGGTTTGAATGTACTGTGGACGTGTCCGGGTGTTGGACACGGGAAATCTGGTTGTAATATTGTAACCGGACACAGGAAATAAATGGATACGGTGGGACACCCGGGGTCGGACCCGAGGCCAACACGGCTGACACGGTGATGCTGGACACACGGACACGAGCACACAAAATGGTGGTGATGACTTGTTGGCTTGTGGGGATTTGAGAGAGCTAGCTAGGGTTTCTTGGGAATGGTGATGAGGGACTTAAATAGGGAGAGAGAGTTGTGGGCTAAAGGGTGAGGATTGGCCCAATAGTGAATGGCCAGGATAATAAATAAACGGGCTTTCTCATGTGGGAAAAATGAGGGTGTGTTGGCTAGTTAATGGGAAAAAGGCAACTTGTAAAATTTTATTTCGAAAAGATTATAATTTCAGAAAATATTTAAGGAAAGCTAACTTATTCCCAATTAGCTACTAATTAATCCATATTTGCAAAATCTTAGAAAGTATGAAACGTATTTATTTACTATCCCAATAAACATAAAATTTATTATGAAGAAACAACTAGTCTTTTAATTAATTTTATCAAATAACTAATTTTATGATTTCAAGCCAATAAACATTTGAAACTAGAGAAATATATATACATTATTATTTATTTATTTATTTATAAGGAATCGTCATTTAGGAAAAATAATTTTTATAAAAGATTTTAAATTACCTTCTAAAATCAAACATTGTTCAAAATAAAATACAAAAATTCAAGGAGAAAATATTTTATAACTTGGTATTTAAAATAAATTAAAAATCTAATTATTTCGGAATTTGGAAATCGGAGGTTACACGGCCTTTGACTATCGAAAGACGTTATGCTTTATAGGCTACTGATTTTCAGGAAAAATTATGCCAATCCCATTATTTTAGCCAGATACTCCATACGCGGGAAAGTTGTTCTTAAATTGTATATCACATAGACTGGTTAGGTGACCATGTTGGATGTTTTACTTTTAATACATTATTGGCATGCTTTTATGTGTCTTGTTACGTCCCTCTAAGGACTTGGTCTATTTTCAAGTATAGACTGTAAGCCCCCTGATTTTTCAAAAATTTTAAATATAAAATTCCCAATTTTTCGGTAAATTTTCTGGAATTAAAACTAAGGAATTTATGATTAAAAGATTTTTATATACTCTTAATTTATATTAAAATATTATGGAAATAATATTTTATGGTGTAAAATGAAAAATCGGACATAGGGTAATTTTCTGTGAATTTATTGGACTCCGGAAACATTTTAAAAGCCCTAAAAACTAATGTACATTTAAACCAAATTAAACCCGTGCCAAACACCCAATCTCACCAGGAGAGCCGAAGCCCAAGCCCAAGGAGCATTGACCCAGCCCAAATCCTAGGTCAAACCCAAGTCCAAATCCTACACGTATAAATATACAGTTATATTTCTTTTTCCTTTTTCTAGGTTAAACCAAAAATCCCAAACCAAAACCTAGATTTTTATTTCCAGCCGACCTCCTCCCTCCTTTCTTCTTCTTCCTTTCTTCTTCCTCCCGATTCAGACCAGAGCACTGGTCGGTGGAACTCCGGTGAGAGCCAGGCAAGGCGTCGAGATGGCATTCGGAGATCGAGCTTCGAGCTCATGTCTCCGGCGACGCGCTAGGCCGAGCTCCGTCTTCAACACCATGGCTATTCCCACCTTTGACTGCAGCTGCTCTCTCCCTCCTCCTCTTCCTCTTCTCCGCTCCATCGAAACCCTAACCGAGTCCACCGTCAGGTCTCCTCCTCCTTCCCCCTCTGCCCTCCACCGGCCGGTCGAGTCCCTCCGCCGTGGCGACTGGGTCAAGCTCATCTGCGGCGCCGGCTTCGAGGACGCCGCCGACGTCAGGAACCTCTCCCTCGTCTACACTCTTGCCGGAGTGGACTGCATCGATTGCGCGTCGGACGCGTCGGTGGTGAGCGAGGTGAACGAAGGGATCAACGCAGCGCTGTCCCTCCCTCGGTCGGGAGGCCGTGGGTGATGATCAGCGTGAACGACGACAGGGAGGATGTCCACTTTCAGAAAGCGGAATTTAATCCAAAAGATTGCCCAATTGATTGTTCAAGGCCATGTGAAAGAGTTTGTCCTGCAAATGCAATTTTACTACATAGGGTATCAGAAGAAGATGAATACACCAGAAATACTACTATTAAAGTCCAGGGTGGAGTAATCACAGAACGCTGCTATGGCTGTGGGAGGTGTTTTCCAGTTTGTCCATATAATAAAATAAAAGCTGTGACTTATGTTAGGGATCCTACTTCCACATGTGAACTTTTAAAGAGGGATGATGTGGATGCTATAGAGATACATACGAGTGGAAGGTACTAGGATATGCTTTTCATTCAGAGGACATGTCCAGCGTTTCCCCGCCGGCCTGTGCTTCCCCCGCACTCCGGCGACAGTGTCACTCCGGCCTCCTCCCTGTCTGACTTCTCCACCACCATCCTGTCATCATCATCACCATCACTCGGTACCACCCGAGCGCCGCCCGCTGCCCTAGCCCCGGACACGGCCAACCCGGACACAGCAGCATCCCCGTGACTCGGACACGACAGATTCAGATCAAGACACGAAACAGCATCCCGGACACGTGAAATCTCGGTTTTACGGAGCCCTGTTCAGGTAACCCGTTCTCTCTTCTCGTAATTTCGTTTTCGATTCCGTCTGTTACAACGCGTAGATGGTATAACCCTCTCGATGCCCGTACAACCTGCTCGGTGTGTCGCGTCCTATGGCGATCGCAAACCGTGATCCAAAAATAGGAAAACTAACGCCCTGTTTCACCCCGAAACTGAGTGCGCCCCGCCAAACGGGACGACTTGGTCGCACGCCGTCTTTACCGAAACGTGTGCGTCATTGATACGGACGTGTGGAATTTTGCAGAAGTTGATTTGGATGTGCGTGCACACCGGAATCAATGCGTATCCGCCGACAATACCCCGTATCCGCCTATTCTGGAATACGCTGTAACTTTGTGTACACACGTCGGATCGAGACAAAACTTGTGCCATCGGACTCGTAGCAATACGCTGGTCCTGTGACCCAAGTTTGGTTCGATTCTGAGAACGTTGACAAAATCGTGCATCGTGGGCCCCACAGGCTCTACTTGACGGACGATTTTGTGATCGGCTCATCGGAATCTAATTCTGGAAGTTCTGTTGGATTCGTATCATCGTTCCTGACCTGTTGACACTGAGTTTGACGAATTTAGAGACCTTTGACCCTGACACGCTTTTTGGTGTAAAGTGGCCCACATGTGGACTCCGCTTTGACCCGAAAATATTATTTTTGCCCCTGTGTCCAAATTGGACGTAAAGACAGGCATTTCTAGCTATTTGATATCTTCTGAGACTGTTGGTGATGTTTATTTCAGCTTTTGGAGGAGTACCTATATGATCCACTGATACAGGGACAACTGTTGGTATTCAAACCCCAAGCAAGTGTACCTTGCCAAACTTACAGTATATTGATTCATATTATTCTTTTATTTTATTTCTATAATTATTGTGCATGCTTAACCTAGGATCGAGTGACTTACTTAGCGTCCGATTATTAGTCGGGTGCCAACCCTGTACGCAGAGTTGGGTAACGTCATCTAGACATGGACATTCGTGACCCCTTTACATTCTCGTACTTGTCTTATCAAGTACACTATAACCCAGAACACTTGACACTATTCATAAGACAGGACCTTCCTAAGATATTCATGGTGATTCTGTATAGGATACAGGACTTGACAGAGATATTATATTCATAGATATTAAATGACTGGTTGTATTAGCTATGATCCCGCTCGACATGGACATGAGACGTTATGGTCATGAGATGCGTGGTTACATTGGGTGGGGAGAGACACACAGGCTACATGCTGTTTATATATATCTTCTACTATTGTGAGGTCGTAGACTCTCGAGCAGAGCTAGACACATTACCGGTTATTACCGCTACCGGCTCCCCGACACAGAGCTTGTAGTGGCTCAGCCTGAGTACTCGTGATGCTCTCATCTTGTATTTTCACATAGATGGTTACATACTTACCCTATTTATTTCATTATCTGCTACACTGCATTTATTTTGGCTTGTATTATCTGTACCTTGCTATGTCCCCTGAGGATCTGGATCCGGATTATGTCCCCAGGATTTGCAGACGAGATCTTTCCCGAGGTATACGGGACCGCAGTAGGAGAAGATACAGGAGCTGTACCGACACCCGAGGACGAGGTGTTAGCTGAAGACTTTTCCTGAGCATCCATGTTTCATGCTCAGTATTTACTTTATTCAGTCATTTATATTCTGATCTGTTGAACCATTGTATTAGATTTTATCGGGTTGTTTCCCGAAGCACTTTGTTGAGACTGGTTGATGATTTACATTCCTTATATTCTGTGGATCATATTTTATTCTTGTATGGATGAGATTAGTTGTGCCATGTTATCGTAGACTTGATTTTATAGCTTAAGTACGCCCTGATGGATCCATTAAATTGGGTTTGTCCATCAGTGTGTGCTGCTGGTCATTACCACGTGTCTAGTCCCTCGGTATTTTGGGACTGGGGCGTGACATGGTTTTTGTGGTGGCCCATGCAGGTCTACGACTAAATCGTTCTGTTTCAACTTAGGGACCGAGCAAGCCTGCACCTAGGATTAGAACATAGGATCTCATCCATAACTGACTATGACTCAACCTCCTTCCAATCAATTCCGTTGAATAATTGCATCCTGCTTGATTCATGTGCCTTCTTATTAGTTCCTTGAGTGTAGCTTTCTCTTAGAATATAGAAGTCCCTGTTGATAGAATGATAAGTAGGGTAACCTTCCTATTAAGAGTACAGCTAGGATATTGACACACCCCTAAGTAGGACGCTTAATGAACCCTAGCGTCCCTCACCTATAGAATAATTTACCCTTATTTCTTGTTATAGTCATGAATGACCTAAGAGTAGTATAGGCACTGCTAAAAGCTAGATAAAGATTTGACCCTAATATTGAACCCAGTCTTGAGGAACCAATAGAAATCCGAGATCGAATATTAGGACTGAACCTAAGGTGCATAGTGAGATAGTACTAGGATATAGGTCCGTGTCATGATACTATCAGACAGTACCTCAGGAAGCCCAGAGCAACGAGTATGACATTCCCCATGAGATCATACCTCAAACACGGAGAATTGCTTGCCACCTTCACCTTAGGAAACCATGATATGATCTAGAGCCCCATATTTTAATTTCATATCTTGTCCCCCTACAACCTTAGCATTCGCTAATTGTGCGACGACTAAATCATGATTCTTCTTTTCTTCATCATTAACTCGTGCCACATAACTCTTCTGATAGTAGGCCAAGTAATTTTATTCTTTGCTAAGGACCCATAGTTTGCTAGGATTATAGCTGTAGTCTTGAATTTGAAAATTTTGTGCTTGATAGTTAGAGTTCGATAAGTTTGAGTTAATCTTGTAGATTGTGACCTGATGATTATCCCTTAGTGTTAAATCACGTAATCTGTACCGCCACCTCGATGCGAGTTATATTCCCTTTCCCTTGAGACTAGTAACCTTTCCATTCTCGCTATTGACACATATTCTTTGAGAACTATGATTAAGACTTAAGGTGACCCTTACCTATATAATGCAATAGGAGACCCTAATAAGTACCAAGATCTTTCCTCATATACCCTAATAAGAGTTTCTGTTTTATTTACATGTGCAAGGTTATCTTGTAGGGTCCTCTTAAAACTGTCACAGTATTAGTTTAATTCTTATAAGTTGGGTAGTATTCCTCACAACCTAGTACCACATAGTCCACTTGACCCATCGAGGCGGTGTAACTGAATCACATTTATTGTATGCTAGCATAAGATGACAGTGTTTATTCAGACAATAGAATTTAGAGGTCCTTGCCCCTATTTGGTCGATTAGCGACTTAGACAAGGAGGTTGTATGATAACTGTAGAGATGGTAGAGCCTTTTATTAAAGTTGCTTATTTTGTTTTGTTTTGTGAACTTGAATAATTTGTACCTCCTTTTCCTCAGCATCTAGCGCATTTATATTCCATATACTACCTTGACTTATGCTGCTGTTACAGCCTAGTTTTGCAAGCTCATCCTTTTATCAAGCTTGTTCATGACATATATATTAGTGGATGCGTACACTAATACGTTTCAAAATCAGTGTACTACGTTCTGATCAACCATAGTGCGCTTGGTTCGCCCTTCGTATAACTATTTTACGTGGATTGAGATATATAGTTGACTAGTAGACACCTGTACTTGCCCTCTAGATATGTCTGAGCAGATCGTATCGGTTGCATAACCGTACTAATACGAGCATACGAACAAAAGATCACCAAAATAGGATTTTAATCCACGACTGCTTTGACAATTCCCATTTGAATTCTTTAAACGCCTTGATCCCGATACTTCTATTCTATTACCTCTCCCTTGAACTCTTTATTATTGATCTTCGTCTTCCCTTATTTCGGAAAGACGAAACCTCGTGCTTGGTATAAGTTTGATACGCAGAGAGTACTAGATACACCCCATTGGCCGATCACATGCTTGAGGATTTTTCTTTCGTAATTAAGGACATATCATATATGGTATAATCGGCATTGAAGTTTTGAGGATTGAATGACATAAGTAAATAAATTAAGGAATATTTTCTTAAAATATATAGCCTTATGTGATAGATGGGTAAATTCCAAGTTGGGTAGCAGTGCATTGTCAAACTCGAGAGGAATTTCTTTTAGATTATGATCGAGCAAGATTAGATTGGGAGAGGTTCAAGCCATTTTAATTTTGAGAACGAGATTGTTCTACGTTGACTGGATTGTGAAACTCCTTCACCTAAGAATTAGACCTACTTGGCTTAGATAGTAAGACTGAGGCTAGCTCGAATCCACTTAGAAATAGAACACGGTATTTTATTTAGTTTTACAATATGGTATCTCTTGGCGCACCTTACCATTGCTTTGATAATTGGAGCAATTCATTAGTCATTGCCTTCCTACAAATTCCACATCCTTGTCCTAGACGTAACCATCACCCAATTTCCATCTTTGTGCATTTTTTTCAATTGTTGGGCACTTTTATGCAAAAGAGCATTTAGGTGTCCACACTATTGGACATGACACACGAAAAAACCTATTTTTTTGCTCATGTGGATTTCTCCCATGATTTTCGGAATGTGCAACGTGCAACATCGTCCACTCCGTTAAACCTAGCCTTGCATTTTAACTAATGCAAATCTTAGATCATCCTTGTCTTCTACCGTGGCCCAATTTTAATTTCGAGGACAAATTTTTTATAAGTTGGGTAGATTGTAAGCCCCCTGATTTTTCAAAATTTGTAAATATAATTTTTCCCAATTTTTCGATAAATTTTCTGGAATTAAAACTAAGGAATTTGTGATTAAAAGATTTTCATATGCTCTTAATTTATATTAAAATATTATGAAAATAATATTTTATGGTATAAAATGGAAAATCGGACATAGGGTAATTTTCTGTGAATTTATTGAACTCCGAAAATATTTTAAAAGCCCTAAAAACTAATGTACATTTAAACCAAATTAAACCCGTGCCAAACACCCAACCTTACCAGGAGAGCCGAAGCCCAAGCCCAAGGAGAATTGACCCAGCCCAAATCCTAGGTCAAACCCAAGTCCAAATCCTACACGTATAAATATACAGTTATATTTCTTTTTCCTTTTTCTAGGTTAAACCAAAAATCCTAATCCTAAACCAAAACCTAGATTTTTATTTCCAGCCGACCTCCTCCCTCCTTTCTTCTTCTTCCTTTCTTCTTCCTCCCGATTCAGACCAGGGCACTGGTCGTTGGAACTCCGATGAGAGCCAGGCAAGGCGTCGAGATGGCATTCGGGGATCGAGCTTCGAGCTCATCTCTCCAGCGACGCGCTAGGCCGAGCTCCGTCTTCAACACCATGGCTATTCCCACCTTTGACTGCAGCTGCTCTCTCCCTCCTCCTCCTCCTCTTCTCCGCTCTATCGAAACCCTAGCCGAGTCCACCGTCAGGTCTCCTTCTCATTCCCCCTCTGCCCTCTACCGGCCGGTCGAGTCCCTCCGCCGTGGCGACTGGGTCAAGCTCATCTGCGGTGCCGGCTTCGAGGACGCCGCCGACGTCAGGAACCTCTCCCTCATCTACACTCTCGCCAGAGTGGACTGCATCGATTGCGCGTCGGACGCGTCGGTGGTGAGCGCACTGAACAAAGGGATCAACGTGGCGCTGTCCCTCCCTCGGTCGGGAGGCCGTGGGTGATGATCAGCGTGAACGACGATAGGGAGGATGTCCACTTTCAGAAAGCGAAATTTAATCCAGAAGATTGCCCAATTGATTGTTCAAGGCCATGTGAAAGAGTTTGTCCTACAAATGCAATTTCACTACAGAGGGTATCAAAAGAAGATGAATATACCAAAAATACTACTATTAAAGTCCAGGGTGGAGTAATCACAGAACGCTGCTATGGCTGTGGGAGGTGTTTTCCAGTTTGCCCATATGATAAAATAAGAGTTGTAACTTATGTTAGGGATCCTACTTCCACATGTGAACTTTTAAAGAGGGATGATGTGGATGCTATAGAGATACATACGAGTGGAAGGTACTAGGATATGCTTTTCATTCAGAGGACATGTCCAACGTTTCCCCGCCGGCCTGTGCTTCCCCCGCACTCCGGCGATAGTGCCACTCCGGCCTCCTCCCTGTCTGACTTCTCCACCACCATCCTGTCATCATCATCACCACCACTCGGCACCACCCGAGCATCGCCCGCTGCCCTAGCCCCGGACACGGCCAACCCGGACACAGCAGCATCCCCGTGACTCGGACACGGCAGATTCGGACCAGGACACGAAACAGCATCCCGGACACGTAAAATCTCGGTTTCACGGAGCCCTGTTCAGGTAACCCATTCTCTCTCCTTGTAATTCCATTTTCGATTCTGTCTGTTACAATGCGTAGACGGTATAACCCTCTCGATGCCCGTGCAACCCGCTCGATGTGTCGCGTCCTGTGGCGATCGCAAACCGAGATCAAAAACAGGAAAACCAACGCCTTGTTTCACCCCGGAACTGAGTGCGCCCCGCCAATGGAACGACTTGGTCACACGCGGTCTTTACCGAAATGTGCTTGTCGTTGATACAGACTTATGGGATTTCGCAGAAGTTGATTTGGATGTGCGTGCACACCAGAATCAACGCGTATCCGCCGACAATACCCCGTATCCGTCTATTCTGGAATATGCTGTAACTTTGTGTACACACGTCGGATCGAGATGAAACTTGCGCCATCGGACTCGTAGCAATACGCTGGTACTGTGACCCAAGTTTGGTTCGATTCTGAGAACGTTGACAAAATCGTGTATCGTGGGCCCAATAGGCTCCACTTGACGGGCGATTTTGTGATCGGCTCATCGGAATCTAATTCTGGAAGTTCCGTTGGGTTCGTATCATCATTCCTGACCTGTTGATACTTAGTTTGACGAATTTGAAGACCTTTGACCCTGACACACTTTTCGGTGCAAAGTGGCCCACATGTGGACCCCGCTTTGACCCGGAAATGTTATTTTTGCCCCTGTATCCAAATTAGACGTAAGGACAGGCATTTCTAGCTATTTGATATCTTCAGAGACTGTTGGTGATGTTTATTTCAGCTTTTGGGGGAGTACCTACAGGATCCACTGATACAGGGACAACTGTTGGTATTCAAACCCCAAGCAAGTGTACCTTGCCAAACTTGCAGTATATTGATTCATATTATTCTCTTATTTTATTCCTATGATTGTTGTGCATGCTTGACCTAGGACCGAGTGACTTACTTAGCGTCCGATTATTAGTCGGGTGCCAACCCTGTACGAAGAGTTGGGTAACGTCATCTAGACATGGACATTCGTGACCCCTTTACATTCTCGTACTTTTCTTATCAAGTATACTATAACCCAGAACACTTGACACTATTCATGAGACAGGACCTTCCTGATATTCATGGTGATTCTGTATAGGATACAGGACTTGACAGAGATATTATATTCATAGATATTAAATGACTGGTTGCATTAGCTATGATCCCGCTCGACATGGACATGAGACGTTATGGTCATGAGATGCGTGGTTACATTGGGTGGGGAGAGACACACAGGCTACAGGCTATTTATATATAACTTCTACTATTGTGAGGTCGTAAACTCTCGAGCAGAGCTAGACACATTACCGGTTATTACCGCTACCGGCTCCCCGACACAGAGCTTGTAGTGGCTCAGCCTGAGTACTCGTGATGCTCTCATCTTGCATTTTCACATAGATGGTTACATACTTACCCTATTTATTTTATTATCTGCTGTACTGCATTTATTTTGGCTTGTATTATCTGTACCTTGCTATGTCCCCTGAGGATCTGGATCCGGATTATGTCCCCAGGATTTGCAGACGAAATCTTTCCCGAGGTATACGGGATCGCAGCAGGAGAAGATACAGGAGCTGTACCGACACCCAAGGACGAGGTATTAGCTGAATACTTTTCCTGAGCATCCATGTTTCATGCTCAGTATTTACTTTATTCAGTCATTTATATTCTGGTATATTGAACCATTGTATTAGATTTTATCGGGTTGTTCCCAAAGCACTTTGTTGAGACTGGTTGATGATTTACATTCCTTATATTCTATGGATTATATTTTATTCTTGTATGGATAAGATTAGTTATGCCATGTTGTCGTAGACTTGATTTTACAGCTTAAGTACGCCCTGATGGAACCATTAAATTGGGTTTGTCCATCAGTGTGTGCTGCTGGCCATTGCCACGTGTCTAGTCCCTCGGTATTTTGGGACTGGGGCGTGACATAGACGATCAGAATTATCCGTAGGAGTACGGATCGGGGCCTGACGTATCATTTTTCGTTGAGGAGGTTTTACCCTTTGAGTACCCATGATTATTGCATAGCTGATGGATTCTTTTAGATGTTATTCTCTTTATTTGATATTTTATTTTATATTGGAGTTCTGACCTCCTATATCCTTTTAGTTGATGTAGTCATTTGGTAGTGGATTTGTCTCCACCTGACTATTATTCTTTTATTACTTCGTACTTGGGAGTTTTAGTTATTTATTTTGGTACTTCCTTACTTGTGCATGTGGATGAGATATAGCTACTGTGACTTGTGTTGACAATATATGTACCACTTTTGAATTATTTATTCATATTACAACGTATGTGTATTATGATTTTTCCAACATATTGGAGTATCATATACATACGACTGGCATGCTACGTATTTCTAGTCCTACGTATTTTGGGACTGGGGCTGATATTCTTACTTCTTAATACGGTACTATTTATTTATTTGTTTACTTCTTGTATAATTATTGTTCTTAATCAATAATTATTAAATAATTTATGATAAAGAAAAGATTTAACAATATAAAAATTTGAGTTTTTATTTTATTTATATAAATATTTTTATTTAATCCCTTGGTTTAAATTGGCAATTACAAATTTACATGGACACCTTATATGTTAGGTGTCAAAACCTTATAACCATATGGCCACATGGCACATCTCTAGAACCTTAGTCATCGAAAATAAAATTTATATAGAAAGAAAGAAAGAAGGAGAGAGCAACACCTCACCTCTCCACCGCCTCCCACTCTCTCTCGGTCCCCTCTCCTTCTTCACTCTCTCCTTCACTTCCTATCTTCTTCCTCCTCTTTTTGCTGCAACTGATGCCATTAATTTTGTTGCGACTGCTGCTTTTGTTCTATTGCGTCTGTTGTCGGCTGCCGTCGTGTCGAACATCGCGCCTGATGTTGGCCACCATCCAGTTACGGTCGGCCTCCAACCTCCATTACCACATCATCATCACCTATCATCATCTTCATCTCCATCATCATCTTCATCAAACCCTAACCCCTTTGGAAGAAGAAGAAGAAGAAGAAGAAGAAGAAGAAGAAGAAGAAATTAGAAGATGGAGAAGGATATGAATTAGAAGAAAAAGAAGAAGAAGAAGAAGAAGAAGAAGAAGAAGAAGAAGAAGAAGATGGAGAAGATGAAGAAGGTAACACAATGTGTTGATTTATGATTATGTTTTGTGATTTTGATTATGATTGTGACTATAATTGTAATTGTAGTTATGATGTATGAATTATTAGAACTTAGTTATAGGACGAACATTGAGAAATTTACTGGAATGGAATCTAGTCAGGATCTTATTTCAAGTTAACATAATAATCTCTTTGAATCATTAAGTTCCTTTACTTTGTAATTTCGATAATCTTATTACTTCTCAGATTCTCGATTTATTTTATTTTACTTTTTTCGTCCTTGACTAAGGGCTTGCATGTCATTTGACGACCTAGTATTGTTCACTAATTTTGTAGCGATATTCCAAAGAAAGCTGCTATCAAATATTGAAGAATCAGTTGGAGAGCAAGATCGAGATACTACAATTGAAGGCGATCGAATTGGAACAATATTTGTTCTCATTAATTATTAAAGGTATAATTATATTTAAATATATTGGGATAAAGGTTATAATCGGGTAGAATAGTAAATTTTTCTATTTATTGTTTAGAATGTCATGTAATCAACTTATTATTTATTATATTATGCACCATGTGACCTGTTATAATCATATCATAGATTATTACAGGAGACAATCGCTGATACGGGTGCAGGTGTATTCGTATGGTGCGTAGCCAAGGGATGTTGTTACGTACTTGGCTTATCGTATTCCGGGAGCGGGACTTGACATGTCTTTTAGTGGTGGTCCATACAAGTCTAGCTTTTTGGGAAACCTATATAGGTCCCGAAAGATAAAGAACCTATGATAGGATGCAGGTCTCAAAAAACAAAGAACCTAGGATAGGATAAAGGTCAAGCTTTGGAGGAGACATATAGGTTAGCTATAGACCTTAAGTTATGTTCTTAGGAAAAGTCTATGTCTGTAAACCCCCTGATTTTTTTCAAAATTTTAAATTTGGATTTTTCATAATTTTCTGGAATTTTCTGGGAATTTTTAGTAATTAAAATCAGAGTTTTAATTATTAAATGATTTTTAATTGATAATAAATAATATTGAAATATTATGAAAATAATATTTTTGGGTGTAAAATGAAAAACTGGACTTAGGGTAATTTTCTGAGAATTTATTGGGACCCGGATCTATTTTTTAAAACACCTAAAAACTATTTATTTAATTAATTATTTATTTATTTTATTTAATTATTTATTGATTATTTTTCAACCCAAAGCCCGGCCCAAACCGACCCAACCGGCCCGGCCCAACCCTGCCCCATAGGCCGGCCCATCCCACTCGCCCTATCGGGTCGGGTCGGGTCCACCCGAACCCGACCCGGACCCGCTAGCCCGTAACCCAGCCCTCCCCTGACCCAGTCGCCCGTGCCCGCGTCCGGCACCGCGTCGCCCGCCGCTCCGCCCGGCCACCTTGCCCCACGACCCCGCCACGTCGCCCGCCTTCTCCGGCCACCCCAGCCTCCTCCACCGCCTATTTAAGACCCCCCCTGGCCGTCTCCCCTCCTGCATCTCTCCTCACGCCACCGCCTCGCCGCCTCGCCGCGACGCCACGCCTCCGCCCTAGCTCCGCCGACGCGCCGCCGTGCCGCCATGCCAGCGCCGCCTCCCTCTCCTCCTTCTTCCTCCTCTCCCCAGCCGCACAGCCGCAGCAGCAGCTGCTCCAGCCCGCTCCGGCGCGCCTCCGGCCGGCCCCCTCCGCCGCAGCTCCGGCCATCAGCCCTGAACCCTAACCCTAGCCTCGTGTCAGCCGGACACGGACACGGGACACAGTGTCCTGTGTCGTGTCGGACACGGTGAACCCCAGTTTTCGAGCCATGTTCAGGTACGTGTATCTCCCTGCTCGTTTACCCATTTTCGATTCCGTCTTTTGCATCGCGAAGCCTGCGTGACCCTCTCGGTGCCCGTGCAACCCGCTCGGGGCATCGCGTCCTGTGGCGATCGCGAACCACGATCCAAAATCAGAAAAAACAACGCCCTGATTCACCCCGGAACTGGGTACGCCCCGCCAAATGGGACGACTTGGTCGCGCGCGGTCTTCACAGATACGTGCGCGCCGTCGATACGGACGTGCGGGATTTCGCGGACAACGCCCCGTATTCGACTTTTCTGAATCGTGCCCTAACTTTGTGTACACACGTCAGATTAAAACGAAACTTGCACCATCGGACTCGTAGCGATACGCTGGTCCTGTGACCCAAGTTTGGTTCGATTCTGAGAACGTTGACGAAATCGTGTGTCGTGGGCCCCACAGGCCCCGCTCGACGGACGATTTTGTGATCGGCTCATCGGAATCTAATTCTGGAAGTTCCGTTGGGTTCGTATCATCGTTCCTGACCTGTTGACACTAAGTTTGGTGAATTCGGAGACCTTTGACCCTGACAAATTTTTCGGTGCAAAGCGGGCCCACATGTGGACCCCGTTTTGATCCGAAATTGCCATTTTTGCCCTTGTCTCCAAATTGGACCCAAGGACAGGCGTTTCTAGCTGATTGATATTTTTTGGATCTGATGGTGATGTTTGTTTCAGCAACCGGAGTACCGCCTGCAATTTTCGCTGAAGTCAGAGCCGCAATTGGAACCGGAACCACATGCAAGTGTACCTTGCCAAACCCTGCAGCTTGCTAAATATTTCCTTGGCTTAATTTTGCATCAGTGGGCAAGTAAAGCTTGCCAATTTGCAGTAATTCTTGTTATAGAACTTTGCCTGAATTCTTATTTAAATACATATAAACTTGATTTAACTGTTCAACCCAGGACCGAGTGACTTTACTTAGCGTCCAATTACTAGTCGGGTGCCAACCCCGTACGCGGAGTTGTGTAACGTTACATAGAGATGGATATCGAGACCCTATAATTCTCGTACTCGTCTTATCAAGTACATCAGAACCCAGGACACTTGACACTATTTCATGAGACAGAGTCTTCCTGAGACATTCAAGGTGATTCTGTATAGGATACATGTTATATGACCTAGACATTACATTCATAGACATTTGATTCATAGCTATCAGACTTGCTGCATTAGTTATAATCGTGCGTGACATGGACATGAGGCATCGTGGACATGAGACGTGGGATTATATTGGGTGGGGAGAGACACACAGGCTACAGGCTGATCTCATATATATAAAACATAGTATATTTCATAGTATAATTCATAGTTATTGCTGCTACCGGCTCCCCGACACAGAGCTTGTAGTGGCTTCAGCCTGAGTTCTAGTGATGCTCTCAACTTGCATATCACATAAGTTGGTTACATAGCTTACCCTCTTGTTCATTTATCTGCTGTACTGCATTATTTTGGCTTGTATTTTCTGTACCTTGCTGTCCCCTGAGGACCTGGATCCGGATTATGTCCCCAGGAATAGCTGAAGAGATCTACCCCGAGGTGTACAGAACAGGAGCACTTCTCGGAACAGAACAGGATCCTGAGGTCGAGATCGTGGCAGAAGACTTCTCCTAAGTACCGGCTTCATCTACTCAGTATTTCTATTTTTAGCTGATTTATTTCTTGTCTATTTCCTTTAATGTAACAGACTGATTCTCGGATTGTTCCTGAGACACTCTTATTTGAGATTTGCTTATTTATTCTATTGCATTATTTCTGTCATTTATCTGTGATTATCTGTTGTGGATGAGATTAGAATAACCTGGGACTTGTAACATTTGCTCTAATTACTGTTAGACTATAGCTTAAGCATGCCCTGATGGATCCATTAAATTGGGTTGTCCATCGGTGCGTGCTGCTGGCCATTGCCGCGCATCCAGTCCCTCTGCATTTTGGGACTGGGGTGTGACATGGTTTTTATGGTGGCCCATGCAGGTCAACGACTAAATTGTTCGGTTTTAACTTAGGGACCGAACAGGCCTGCAATAAAATAGGATAAGTTTTTAGGATCTCATCCACTTGCTTGAATCGTTCTTGATATCTATTCGAATTAATTTATTGACTTGCATCCTGCCTTGATTCCTGTGCGCCTCTTATTGTTTATTTTTGATGCAGGGAAATGGACCCACAAGAGTGCAACGAGACTCCCGCCGAAACACCACAAGCTACATGTGTCACCTATGACGACGAAGTGACACCAGTCGAAGAAGTTCCATCAACTCAACAGAGCCAGCAGGCATGACAACCTACCTCCAGATTTCGGCGTGATGACATCCCACCTCCGCCGCAATTCGTCCCACCAATGCCCGTACTCCCACCCGGACAGCCAATTGATGGGCAGCAGATATTCCAAATGATCTACGCGATGATGCAAGCCCAGCAACAAGTCCAACACGAGGCTCAATGTCGCGAAGCTAATTTCTTGAGAAGCAGCATCGTAACTGCACTGGAGCAGGCCAACCTACCAGCTCGACGGCCATCGACGGGCTCTATCACTGACTTCCGCCAACTGAAGCCCCGCACTTTTTCCGGCAAGGAAGAGCCCACAGAAGTTCATGAATGGCTCACCAATATTCGGCATCAACTTGAAGCAGCTGAGCTTCCACGGGAACGTTGGATGACTGCCGTCCGAATGCAATTGACAGGCAATGCGCACCACTGGTGGTTGTCTGAGGAGACGCGACTCGGACCAGACCGAGTCACTTGGGAGGAGTTCTCTAGACTCTTCCAGGAGATGTACATTCCGGCTATCGCATGATCAGAACTTCGGGACAAGTTCAATCGTCTTACTCTGGACTCTATGACGGTGGAAGAGTACAACGCGGAATTCATTCGTCTGAGCCGCTTCGCCCCAACCCTGATCCCGACAGAGGAAGAGAAGGCCGAGAAGTTCTTCGACGGACTGAACTTCGAGCTACAGAGACTCATCGGATCCGTCGCACCTACCTCTTACTCGGACGTTCTCGCTGCAGCCCGACGCATGGAACGCGTCACCAGGAGAGAGTCTCGCCTCAAGCGGCCAATCACCTCAGCACCAGACAGAGCATCACCAAGAGAATCTACAAAGAGATCTCACACGAACCAGCCACCCAAGATAGCTTCGCAGACCCTTCCTACCTGTCACTACTGTGGCAAGATAGGCCATATCGAGAAGGACTGTAGAAGCAAGTTAGGATTATGTTTAATTTGTGGAACCAATCAACACATAGCCAAGGACTGTCCTCAGCATCGAGATGGAGCACCAAGGGCAAACCAACCAGCTTTACCAGCACCTAGGCCACCTCTGGTTCCTCAGGCAACACTCTTCCAGCAGGCCCAGCAGCAGCAGAGGAATCTACCACAAGGACGCGGACAAGCTTACGCGATGACTTTGGAGGACGCTGATGCGCGTAAGTGATTCGTAGTTATCCGTTTCTAGTCTTGTTGTAGCTCGTGCCTATTGGTTCGTCACCTCAGCCCCAACCTAGTAAATTGCAACTTGTTAATAACAACCTGGTTTTCATAAAAGTTATAGTTCTTTTACTTTAACTAGATTTTCTCTGGAAAGTGTATAACTTTCATTTTTAGGGAAACGGTATTTCCCTAAGTATCTTGTGATGTGTTTCGAACGATACTTGCAACCGTGTCATCTCTGTTGACCGGTTATTCTTTGATTGCGAGGACGCAATCCTCTTAAGGGGGGTAGATTGTAAACCCCCTGATTTTTTTCAAAATTTTAAATTTGGATTTTTCACAATTTTCTGGAATTTTCTGGGAATTTTCAGTAATTAAAATCAGGATTTTAATTATTAAATAATTTTTAATTGATAATAAATAATATTAAATATTATGAAAATAATATTTTTGGGTATAAAATGAAAAACTGGACTTAGGGTAATTTTTTGGGAATTTATTGGGCCCCGGACCTATTTTTTAAAACACCTAAAAACTATTTATTTAATTAATTAATTAATTATTTTATTTAATTATTTATTTTATTTAATTATTTATTGATTATTTTTCAACCCAAAGCCCGGCCCAAACCGACCCAACCGGCCCGGCCCAACCCTGCCCCATAAGCCGGCCCACTCGCCCTATCGGGTCGGGTCGGGTCCACCCGAACCCGACCCGCACCCGCTAGCCCGCAACCCAGCCCTCCCCTGACCCAGTCGCCCGTGCCCGCGTCCGGCGCCGCCCCGCCCGCCGCTCCGCCCGGCCACCTCGCCCCACGACCCCGTCACGTCGCCCGCCTTCTCCGGCCACCCCAGCCTCCTCCACCGCCTATTTAAGACCCCCCTGGCTGTCTCCCCTCCGGCATCTACCCTCACGCCACCGCCTCGCCGCGACGCCACTCCTCCGCCCTAGCTCCGCCGACGCACCGCCGTGCCGCCACGCCAGCGCCGCCTCCCTCTCCTCCTTCTTCCTCCTCTCCCCAGCCGCACAGCCGCAGCAGCAGCTGCTTCAGCCCGCTCCGGCGCGCCGCCGCCTTCAGCCAGCGTCGCCTCCCGCCGCCAGCGCTGCCCCAGCCCGCCTCCGGCCGGCCGCCCTCTGCCGCAGCTCCGGCCATCAACCCTGAACCCTAACCCTAGCCTCGTGTCAGCCGGACACGGACACGGGACACAGTGTCCTGTGTCGAATCGGACACGGTGAAACCCGGTTTTCGAGCCCTGTTCAGGTACGTGTATCTCCCTGCTCGTTTACCCATTTTCGATTCCGTCTTTTGCATCGCGAAGCTTGCGTGACCCTCTCGGTGCCCGTGCAACCCGCTCGGGGCATCGCGTCCTGTGGCGATTGCGAACCGCGATCCAAAAATAGGAAAAATAATGCCCTGATTCACCCCGGAACTGGGTACGCCCTGCCAAACGGGACGACTTGGTCGCGCGCGGTCTTCACAGATACGTGCGCGCCATCGATACGGACGTGCGAGATTTCGCAGAAGTCGATACGGGTGTGCGTGCACACCGGGATCAACGCGTATCCGCGGACAACGCCCCGTATCCGACTTTTCTGAATCGTGCCCTAACTTTGTGTACACATGTCAGATTGAAACGAAACTTGCACCATCGGACTCGTAGCGATACGCTGGTCCTGTGACCCAAGTTTGGTTCAATTCTGAAAACGTTGACAAAATCGCGTGTCGTGGGCCCCACAGGCCCCGCTCGACGGGCAATTTTGTGATCGGCTCATCGGAATCCAATTCTGGAAGTTCCGTTGGGTTCGTATCATCGTTCCTGACCTGTTGACACTAAGTTTGGTGAATTCGAAGACCTTTGACCCTGACACATTTTTCGGTGCAAAGCGGGCCCACATGTGGACCCCGTTTTGACCCGAAATTGCCATTTTTGTCCTTGTCTCCAAATTGGATCCAAGGATAGGCGTTTCTAGCTGATTGATATTTTCTGGATCTGATGGTGATGTTTGTTTTAGCAACCGGAGTACCGCCTGCAATTTTCGCTGAAGTCAGAGCCGCAATTGGAACCGGAACCACATGCAAGTGTACCTTGCCAAACCCTGCAGCTTGCTAAATATTTCCTTGGCTTAATTTTGCATCAGTGGGCAAGTAAAGCTTGCCAATTCACAGTAATTCCTGTTATAGAACTTTGCCTGAATTCTTATTTAAATACATATAAACTTGATTTAACTGTTCAACCCAGGACCAAGTGACTTTACTTAGCGTCCAATTACTAGTCGGGTGCCAACCCCGTACGCGGAGTTGTGTAACGTTACATAGAGATGGATATCGAGACCCGATAATTCTTGTACTTGTCTTATCAAGTACATCAGAACCCAGGACACTTGACACTATTTCATGAGACAGAGTCTTCCTGAGACATTCAAGGTGATTCTGTATAGGATACATGTTATATGACCTAGATATTACATTCATAGACATTTGATTCATAGCTATCAGACTTGCTGCATTAGTTATAATCGTGCGTGACATGGACATGAGGCATCGTGGACATGAGACGTGGGATTATATTGGGTGGGGAGAGACACACAGGCTACAGGCTGATCTCATATATATAAAACATAGTATATTTTATAGTATAATTCATAGTTATTGCTGCTACCCGGCTCCCCGACACAGAGCTTGTAGTGGCTTCAGCCTGAGTTCTAGTGATGCTCTCAACTTGCATATCACATAAGTTGGTTACATAGCTTACCCTCTTATTCATTTATCTGCTGTACTGCATTATTTTGGCTTATATTTTCTGTACCTTGCTGTCCCCTGAGGACCTGGATCCGAATTATGTCCCCAGGAATAGCTGAAGAGATCTACCCCGAGGTGTACGGAACAGGAGCACTTCTCGGAATAGAACAGGATCCTGAGGTCGAGATCGTGGCAGAAGACTTCTCCTGAGTACCGGCTTCATCTATTCAGTATTTCTATTTTCAGCTGATTTATTTTTTGTCTATTTCCTTTAATGTAACAGACTGATTCTCAGATTGTTCCCGAGACACTCTTATTTGAGATTTGCTTATTTATTCTATTGTATTATTTCTGTCATTTATTTGTGATTATCTGTTGTGGATGAGATTAGAATAACCTGGGACTTGTAACATTTGCTCTAATTACTGTTAGACTACAGCTTAAGCATGCCCTGATGGATCCATTAAATTGGGTTGTCCATCGGTGCGTGCTGCTGGCCATTGTCGCGCATCCAGTCCCTCTGCATTTTGGGACTGGGGCGTGACAATGTCACTTTCCGTTCCCGGTATACATATTTTAGACATATTATTTCTTGCTTGTATGTTTATTAGGTTTCATGGAGACTAGACCCATTATTTGGTTTAGTATGGTTCATGGTTTATTTTGTGGGTTGGTTCAAGTTATGAGAGAACCCATGGTTTAAACCTCAAACCCTAGCTATATAATCCAACTTCTTTCTCTCTCTTCCCTTATTCTCTCATTTCTCCTCCTTTTTTCATTTTAGACAAGTACACCTTGCATGATATGAAGAAACCCTTAGGTTTTAATTTTTATTCTTTTTTTGTATTTTATTAGTCTACTATGTGTACATTATGATTCTAAATACTTTTAATGTTTGGAGTTTTCGGTTTTGATGGGGGATGTGAGTAGATCTACATTTTTAGTTTAGGATTTTTATGGGTTCCATAAGTTTTTCTTGGTTTTGATCTATTAAAACATGGTATTTTAGAAAACAAAATTTTCTAGGTGATAGAGCTTTCCATTTCAGACGTTTTGGCTTTTGGTTCACTTGATTTGGAGTTGAAATAAAGTTTTTATGAATGGAACAAGTTTTCGGGTTCTTGGAGCTTTTCCATGGCCGAACTTGCTGTTCTGGGACGACGGAGTACCATGTGAACTAATAACTTGCGTCCATCTTGTTGGATGCATGACTGCTCTGTTCATGCGTTCTAAAGTCGGACGCATAGTACCTTACTAAGGCCAGACTCCATGCGCCCATGTGGCCATGTGACTATGCGGCCACGAGCCATGCGTCTCTTCTTTTGGGCGCATGCTGTCACGCCCCGATTCCGTGGAATCGATAGTCGTCCCCCGGACGTGACCGCCGTGTGGGCCTAGGTTGCGCTCCGCACAAGGCTAAGTATTTTGTTTTGCATAGCGAGCACATATTCAGAGTACGCAGATAATTGAAACATACATTGAAACATGGAAAAGTTCTTTTTTTTTGATAATATGAACATCTATTACAAACTCCTTGAATTGAGTCATAAGGATTGCCTCTATGGGCTTACAAAAGTGTTGACACAAAATGAGATAGCAGTCCTGTACATTACATCCTTACTAAACTCAAAATATAAGACCTTGTGTCGGAACGACTGCTTTGCCACGAAGTTGCATGTTTACTTGGTGGCTAGCTTCTTCAAAAGGTTGGCACGGTCGAGGCGTGCCTACAGCTTGGACTGGATTGGGGGTTTGTCTCCTGCTCCTCGCTCGGCTCTCCTTAACGTGGGGAACCTGTTTCAACGAGGGTCAGTACATCGAAATGTACTGGTGAAGACAAGCTAACCCAACTATACCAATCAACACGTTGTTTTAATGAAGCATGCATATTTTGTGGGTTTCTATCTTGCCTTAGTTCATTTTACAGCAAGAAATAGATATAGAAATCACTGAAATAACCTGCCACCGCTCGGTGACATTTACCTACCCTTCTGAACCACCTGCACATTACTTACCATGCCTTCCTTGCCAAGAAGACACAAGTTAGTTGCAACAGGTTTAAATATACGAGGGGATAACTGGCACGTTGCCATGATGGACGGGCTAGTCTCAGGACGGAATAACGTGCGGCACAGAGAACAGGAGGCGCCACAAGCCACTCCATCCGAAGCAGGCGACTATCGTGATTTTCGTCCGGATCAGATCGGTGCCAGTGCCCCAGCGACCGTCCGCAGGAACTAAGACCTTATGCACAAGTTGTCCGTGATCAACGCAGTACACTAAGTTAGCTTTTGAGGCAAATCAGGCACAGGGCAATAACAGGGCAAGATCTACTTTTGTATAGTCTTTCTGTTGAGTTATTGCATTGAAAATGAGTTCTATACATAGCACAGTTTTAAGAAGAAATATACATTCTAACTTATATTTATGCATATGATGAACATTCCAAACGAGCAAGCATGTAAGTAAGTAACCGTTCACAAGTTTCATTTGACAAGCATAACTTTACCCAAGTCTGTTCCCTTTATTATCATGAAGTCTTTTAGTTATTACTTGGTATCGTTTGATCGGGCAAGCACAAACACAAGATATAGATCTGAAGACTAGCAAGTAAGGCAAGCTAATCGGGTTGGTAGCCACTCACTTTAGTAGTTGGAAGGAAAAAGGAAAGAAGTGCTTTAGGAGTCCGCTCGAGCGACGCCTACTGCTGGATCACCTGTATTGACACGAACAGCTGATCAGTACTTCTTCCTCTCTTTCTGTTATCGGAATTGAAGTACAGTCCTACGAACGAAAGCAATGAAATCCATCGAAACCGTTCAAGAAAATCCAAGCAAATCCGAAAACCAACTCAAGGCACGAAAGCAACAAGCGACAACGAAAACTAGGCAACAAAGAATGCAGCGGAGAGGTCCCTCCTGACTCTGCCGCTAAGCCGATCCTTGGGGCACGGTCCACTGAATATGGGAATCGATTTCGAAGAGACAAATCCATAACGAGGATGAGTTCTTGATTCAATCTATCCCGATCGAACGATACCGTCTTGTATTTCTTAGCCGCGCTCCCCGAATAGGGGGAACGGAGCACCACATCCTACCCAACTAATTGGAAGTTTCGTCCCAAAACTTAAGGAATAGAACCTACCACTAGGAAATAATGAGGGGAACCTTTCCCTTATTTCTGATTCGAGCTCCCAAGTAGACTCTTCGACAGAGTGATTCCGCCAAAGCACGCGCACTAGAGGAACCGAACGGGTCCGAAGCAGCTTTTCTTTTCTATCTAAGATTTGTACTGGTTGTTCTACATACGTCAAGTCAGCCTGGAGACTCAGTTGCTCGAGGTCTACCACGTGGCTTGGATCGTACACATATTTCCTGAGTTGGGAAACATGGAATATATCATGTACGCCAGATAGGGATGGTGGTAGAGCAATCTGATACGTAACTGAGGCAACCCGCTTTAGTATTTTGAACGGGCCGACAAATCTCAGACTTAGCTTTCCTCTTGCCCCGAACTTGCTGACTCCTCGCATGGGTGAGACCTTGAGGAATACCCGGTCGCCTACTTGGAACTCGAGCGATCTCCGATGAACATCCGCATAGCTCTTCTGACGACTTTGAGCTATCTTTAATCTGTCCCGAATCAGCCGAACTTTCTGGACGGTCTGCTCCACGAGCTCAGGGCCAAGTACTTGCCGTTCCCCAACTTCTTCCCAACAGATATGAGATCTACACTTCCGCCCGTATAACGCCTCATACGACACCATTTGAATGCTTGATTGATAACTATTGTTGTAAGCAAATTCGGCTAAGGGTAGATGAAGGTCCCAACTAGTCTTCGTGTCCAAGGCGTAGAGTCGCAGCATGTCTTCGAGGATCTGGTTGACGCGTTCTGTTTGGCCATCGGTCTGTGGATGGTAGGCGGAGCTGAACTTCAACTTTGTCCCCATTGCTGACTGCAGGCTTCCCCAGAAACGTGATATAAATCGACCATATCTATCGGAGACTATAGATACGGGCATGCCATGGAGCCGAACGATTTCGTTGAGATATATCTGAGCCAGGCGGTCGGCACTCCAAGTAGATTTGATAGGCAGAAAGTGAGCTGACTTGGTGAGTCGATCGACGATAACCCAGACTGTATCATGTCCCCGTTGCGTCCTTGGCAAGCCAACAATAAAATCCATCGTTATATTATCCCATTTCCACTCCGGAATAGCAAGGCTCTGAAACTCCCCACCTGGTTTCTGGTGTTCGGCCTTTACTCGTTGACAAGCCATGCAATGCGACACAAACTGCGCCACATTCTGTTTTAAGCCGTGCCACCAAAACGTCGTGCGAAGATCCCGATACATCTTAGTGCTACCCGGATGAGAAGTATAACTAGCATAGTGAGCTTCTGTGAGTATCTCTTATCTGAGGGCTGCGTCGTTCGGAACGCACAGTCTTTCCTTTACTCGAAGCATCCCATCCGTGCTTACCACAAAGTCGGACGCCTTCCCTGCTGAGATAAGGGCATGAATCTTTTGCAGGAACGGGTCGTCCTTCTGAGCGGCCTTCACTTTATGTAACAAGTCGGGTTCGAGGCACAGTTGAGCCACTTGTGCCCACGTTTTATACCTTATTTTCAGTGTGATGCCCAGTGATTCAAGATCTCGGCGCAGCATATCGTTGATAGGCAAGCTCCCTACGAACACTCGACTCAGTGCGTCAGCTACTACGTTTTCCTTGCCAGGCGTGTATCTGATCATGATATCGAAATTGCTAAGGAGTTCAAGCCATCGCCGCTGTCGAGGATTCAAATCCTTCTGAGTGTACAAATATTTCAAGCTCTTATGGTCCGTATAGATTTTACACGGTACACCATAAAGATAGTGACGCCACAGCTTCAATGCAAACACTACCGCGGCAAGTTCGAGATCATGCGTTGGGTAGTTTTGCTCGTGAGGCTTTAGCTGTCTGGATGCATAGGCTATCACTTTGTCTCGTTGCATCAGAACACATCCCAGTCATTTACCCGAAGCATCACTGTATATTTTAAAGTCATCTGGTCCGTTCGGCAGAGTGAGAATTGGGGCAGAGACAAGACACTGCTTTAACTCCGTAAACGAAGCTTCACAGTCGTCCGTCCAAGAAAACTTCGCACCCTTCCGTGTGAGTTGAGTCAAGGGCGAAGCAATTCTAGCAAAATTCTGTATAAACCGGCGGTAGTACCCTGCCAGTCCAAGAAAACTTCGGATATCGCTAGCTGACTCCAGACGTTTCTACTGCATGATTGCTTCTACCTTCTTCGGATCAACTGAGATGCCTTCCGAGGAGATGATATGCCCCAAAAATGAGATACTGTCCAACCAGAACTCACATTTACTTAGTTTGGCGTACAACTTGTTGTCTCGAAGGGTTTGCAGCACCATCCGCAGGTGTCCTGCATGCTCATCCCTAGTCTTCGAGTACACCAAGATGTCATCGATAAAAACCACCACGAATT
The DNA here is from genome assembly GCA_036927795.1 of Iris macrosiphon. Taxonomy (NCBI): domain Eukaryota; kingdom Viridiplantae; phylum Streptophyta; class Magnoliopsida; order Asparagales; family Iridaceae; genus Iris; species Iris macrosiphon. The sequence continues at coordinate 13,705,880 of JAYESA010000017.1, read as the reverse complement.
TATCGATGAAAGGCCTGAATACACGATTCATAACATCCATGAATGCAGCAGGGGCATTCATCAGTCCAAACGGCATCACTGAAAACTCGTAATGGCCGTAACGGGTTCGAAAAGCAGTCTTTGGCACATCTTCTGGCTTAATCTTCAGCTGGTGATAACCCGAGCGAAGATCGATCTTAGAAAACACTGCTGCCCCTTGTAGCTGATCGAACAAGTCATCTATCCGTGGCAGAGGATATTTGTTTCTGATTGTGACCTTGTTCAATTCCCTGTAGTCAATGCAGAGGCGTAGAGTTCCGTCATTCTTCTTCACGAAGAGCACGGGCGCACCCCAAGGAGACACGCTCGGACGGATGAACCCACGATCAAGTAATTCCTGGAGTTGGCACTTTAATTCATTCAGCTCTGCAGGTGCCATTCTGTACGGAGGCTTGGAAATTGGCTGCGTGTTTGGGAATGTATCGATAGTGAATTCAATCTCTCGATCTGGCGGCATGCCGGGTAGTTCGCTCGGAAACACATCGGGGAACTCCGCCTCAACGAAAGTAGACTCGACGTTTGCGTAGCCCTGCCGTGTGTCCCGAACCGACGCTAAGAATCCCTCTCAGCCGGTGTGGAGCATTCGCCGAGCAGATTTTGCCGAAATCACCATGCAGGACCCAGTCGCGCCAGTTGTCGGACTACTTGTGTAACAGAACTTGGCTTCTCCAGGCAGGTGGAAGACGATTCATTTCTGTGCAAACTCTATAGTTGCCGAGCGCGCGCTGAGCCAATCCATTCCCAAGATGATATCGTAGTCCCGAACATCTAGGACTAAAATATCAAGTGACAGCTTTCTCTCCCCAATACAGATATAACCGCCTAGGCATGCTGAACAGACAGGTATTTTTGTACCAGATGGGGTGCTAACACTTAGATCTAAATGCAACAGAGTCATTTTTACATTGTTCTCCACGACAAAATTTGTGGAAATAAAACTATGCGTTGCACCTGAATCAAATAGGACACGAGCAGGTATATTATTGAAAAGCAAAGTACCTGACACGACGGTATCCGAAGCTAGAGCTTCTTCCCGTGTCATGGTATAGACCCGGCCTTGAGCCTGATTACGCCCTTGCTGAGGCGCAGCTCGGTTGGCTTGGTTTGCCACAGTCTGATTTGGTGGTTGCGGTGGAAGGAGCGGACAGCTGCTAATCTGGTGGGTAGGATCGCCGCATCTGAGGCAAGTGTCGAGTCGTTTGCGACAGACATTCTCGGTGTGCCCTCTTCTGTTGCAGTAGGTGCAACGCTGCCCCTGGTTTTCTCGCTGACGACCGCCGTTATTTTGACGCTTTGCAGCGTTGTTTCCTCTATCGTTGCCTTGGCGTTTGTGATTGGAAGTTTGTACAGCTCCGGCAGCAACGTGAGGATACTGCAGTTCGAGCGAAAGGGCATAGTTTAAGACTTCCCTCATCGTCTGATACTGCGGAACGACTACGTGCCCGTGGATGCCAGGACGTAGCCCTCCTTAGAATCGTCTGGCACGACTCGCTGCATCCGGTAGATAAGCACTAGCAAATTTGGCCAGTTTATTGAATTCTGCCGAATATTGCTTTACCGTCATGCTGCCCTGCCGGAGCTGAACAAACTCGTTTTCCCGTTGACGGCGTACAGGTGGGGGTATAAACTCCTCCTCAAACGCGGCACGAAAAATCATCCACGCGATCGCCTCCTCTCCATGGCCAAGTTGAAGAGATCGTCGATGCACGTCCCACCAGTCGTGCGCATTGAGGCGAAGCAGTAGTTGGGCACAGGTGACGCGCTTGTCTTCCGGCACTTCTAGGAGAGAAAAATGATCTTCAAGCTCAGCGAGCCAATCTAGGGCCACGATCGGGTCCTCAGTCCCATTAAATGGCGTGTAGCAGACCTTCTTGAAGTTGCCAAAGGTGAAGGCAGTCACTTCCCTCGTCCTTGGCGCTAGAGGCATTTCGACTTCAAGTGCTGGCTGCTCCACTGGTGTAGCTGTTGTTGCGACAGAATGGTTGGAGGCCAGGGTCTGAACAAGCTGCTGTAGGTATCTACCTGCTTTTATTGGACTGAGAGTCGAGCCTCTAGATTGCTCTCGAACTTGGCTTGGCGGACATCATCTCTCTGTCGTTGCGCTTCTAACATTTGCATCACCTGCTGAAGTGGATCTGTTCGAGACATGCCCCGTTGACTCCAAGAGCTTCCTGAAGTTCCGGAACTGCTCTCCTGGGCCTGCGTCTCGCTTGGTGCTAGCGCTGACGGTTGCGCTTGCGTCATTCCTTGAAAGAAAGGTAAATTACATCAGGATCATAATGTATTATGGACTTATTGCATGAATGTATCTCATTTGGCCTTAACGAGTTCAGGAGTTCGCATAGGAATTTATCGTTAAAGGAACTTTTCCAGTTCAAGAGTCAAAGGAACTTTGAAGGTGCTCTGATACCAACATGTCACGCCCCGATTCCGTGGAATCGATAGTCATCCCCCGGGCGTGACCGCCGTGCGGGCCTAGGTTGCGCATCGCACAAGGCTAAGTATTTTGTTTTGCATAGGGAGCACATATTCAGAGTACGCAGATAATTGAAACATACATTGAAACATGGAAAAGTTCTCTTTTATTGATAATATGAACATCTATTACAAACTCCTTGAACTGAGTCATAAGGATTGCCTCTATGGGCTTACAAAAGTGTTGACACAAAATGAGATAGCAGTCCTGTACATTACATCCTTACTAAACTCAAAATATAAGACCTTGTGTCGGAACGACTGCTTTGCCACGAAGTTGCATGTTTACTTGGTGGCTAGCTTCTTCAAAAGGTTGGCACGGTCGAGGCGTGCCTACAGCTTGGACTGGATTGGGGGTTTGTCTCCTGCTCCTCGCTCGGCTCTCCTTAACGCGGGAAACCTGTTTCAACGAGGGTCAGTACATCGAAACGTACTGGTGAAGGCAAGCTAACCCAACTATACCAATCAACATGTTGTTTTAATGAAGCATGCATATTTTGTGGGTTTCTATCTTGCCTTAGTTCATTTTACAGCAAGAAATAGATATAGAAATTACTGAAATAACCTGCCACCGCTCGGTGACATTTACCTGCCCGTCTGAACCACCTGCACATTACTTACCATGCCTTCCCTGCCAAGAAGACACAAGTTAGTTGTAACAGGTTTAAATATACGAGGGGATCCCTGGCACGTTGCCATGATGGACGGGCTAGTCTCGGGACGGAATGACGTGCGGCGCAGAGAACAGGAGGCGCCATAAGCCACTCCATCCGAAGCAGGCGACTATCGTGAGTTCCGTCCGGATCGGATCGGTGCCAGTGCCCCAGCGACCGTCCGCAGGAACTAAGACCTTGTGCACAAGTTGTCCGTGATCAACGCAGTACACTAAGTTAGCTTTTGAGGCAAATCAGGCACAGGGCAATAACAGGGCAAGATCTACTTTTGTATAGTCTTCCTGTTGAGTTATTGCATTGAAAATGAGTTCTATACATAGCACAGTTTTAAGAAGAAATATACATTCTAACTTATATTTATGCATATGATGAACATTCCAAACGAGCAAGCATGTAAGTAAGTAACCGTTCACAAGTTTCATTTGACAAGCATAACTTTACCTAAGTCTGTTCCCTTTATTATCTTGAAGTCTTTTAGTTATTACTTGGTATCGTTTGATCGGGCAAGCATGAACACAAGATATAGATGTGAAGACTAGCAAGTAGGGCTAGCTAATCGGGTTGGTAGCCACTCACTTTAGTAGTTGGAAGGAAAAAGGAAAGAAGTGCTTTAGGAGTCCGCTCGAGCGACACCTACTGCTGGATCACCTGTATTGACATGAACAGCTGATCAGTACTTCTTCCTCTCTTTCTGTTATCGGAATTGAAGTGCAGTCCTACGAACGAAAGCAATGAAATCCATCGAAACCATTCAAGAAAACCCAAGCAAATCCGAAAACCAACTCAAGGCACGAAAGCAACAAGCGACAGCGAAAACTAGGCAACAAAGCATGCAGCGGAGAGGTCCCTCCTGACTCTGCCGCTAAGCCGATCCTTGGGGCACGGTCCACTGAATATGAGAATCGATTCCGAAGAGACAAATCCATAACGAGGATGAGTTCTTGATTCAATCTATCCCGATCGAACGATACCGTCTTGTATTTCTTAGCCGCGCTCCCCGAATAGGGGGAACGGGGCACCACACATGCCTCTGTACGACTTTTGTGACTTTGCACAACTTTTTATCCTTTTGTCTTATCTTTCTAACATTTTTGGCTTGTCACATCAAGTCATCAGTCACTTCTCTGACTTGTATTTATTGCCCGTCACTTAGCACTTGCTCCGTTGAGTGGACTTTGCATGTCCATGCGCCCCATATTCCACGCGCCTTCGATTCTCATGCGCCCTGATCGACCATGCAGCCTTGACTTTATGCGCGCATGCGGCCCCCTGCACATATTTATTAAATTATTTTGGTTTGAATGTTCTATTGGACTTTTGATTCATATGTGTAATCTTGATGACTGTGAGAGTATTATACCCACATGTGTGCCTGACCCGACCATGTCTATAGTTCGACCATGCGCCAAGTGACTACACAACCTATGGGCATGACTTGACTTATGTGTTACAATGTGATAGAACTTATGTGATTTACTGTGATTGGTCACTTGACTTGACCACTTGTATTTGTGCTGATATACTTATTACGTGCTATGTGTTCCTACGTTCTAAGTGTTCCTACACGATTATATTATATGTTTACTGTAGCGCCCCGTTCTTCCGGTGCGGAGAGCGCGGCTAAGAAACACAAGACGGTATCGTTCGATCGGGATAGATTGAATTAAGAACTCGTCCTCGTTATGGATTTGTTTCTTCGGAATCGATTCCCATATTCAGTGGACCGTGCCCCCGGGATCGACTTAGCGGCAGAGTCAGGAGGGACCTCTCCGCTGCTATCTTTTATTGCCCCGGTTTTCGATGTCGCTTGTTGCTTTCGTGCTTTGAGTTGGTTTTGGGATTTGCTTGTTTTCCTTGAACGGTTTTGATGGTTTTCATTGTTTTCGTTCATTGACTTGCACTTCTATTCCGAGATTGGAAAAAGAGGAAGAGGTATTAATCGAGCTGTTCGTGTGCAGGTGAACGAACAGTAGGCGGCTTACGAGCGAAGTCGTGAAGCGCCTCTTTCCTTCTCCCTTCCAACAATCCAAGTGAGTGGCTACCAACCCGATTAGCTAGCCCTGCTTCCAAGCTTCACATCTAATAAATCTGCAATCTCCTTGCCCCGATCAAACGATACCAAGTAATAAAAAAAGAAACCAAGATAAAAGAGAATAGACTTGGTTCTTATGCTTGTCAATCAAATATGTGAACTGTTATCATACTGTATGCTAGTTTGTTTATAACTGTTCTATGAATCGTGCTAAGTATGGAACACCTTGTGTGCGCTAAACTGTTCAAGGAGGCTATGTTAAATGAATCATGCAATACCGACTGTCCTGTACTACTGTTTGCCTCAACTGCATGAACTGTTAACTTAGTAAACGTACTGTTCGATCACGGACAACTTGTGCACAAGGTAACTGGTTCCTGCGGACGGTCGCTGGGGCACTGTTACTGATCCGGTCCGGACGGAACTCTACTGTATAGTCAACTGTACTGGACGGAATGGCTTGGAGCACCCACTGTACTTTCGCTGCAAACCATTCTCGTCTATGACTAGTGTCCTTATTGGCATACGCCAGTGATCTATTATATATTTAAACCTGTTGCAAACTAACTTGTGACTTTGTGGCAGGGAAGGCATGGTAAGTATTGTGCATGTAATTCAGACGGGCAGGTAAAATCCACCGAATGGTGGCATATTCATTTCAGTAAATTCTATATGCTGCTTACTTGTAAATGAACTAAGACAAGATAGAAACCCACAAATATGCATGCTTCATTAAAACAACGTATTGATTGGTATAGTCAGGCTAGCTCGCCTTCACCAGTATGTTTCGACATGCTGACCCTCGTTGAAACAAGTTCTCCGCACCAAGGCGAACCGAGCGAGGAGCCGAAGTCGTCTACCCGATCCAGTCCAGCTGTTGGCGCATTTTTACCGCGCCCCTTTGAAGCCTTTTGAAGACCGGAGCTTGCAACTCTTTATACACAAATGCAGCTCTGTGGCAAAGCTATCCTCCAGCCTGGAGGTCTATATCTTTTGAAGTTTAGTAAGGGGATATAATGTACAGGACTGCTATCTCATTTTGAGTCATCTCTTTTGTAAGCCGTTCGGCATATTAGCTGACTCGTTCAAGAGTTTGTAATAGATGTTCATTATCAATAAAGAGAACTTTTCCATATTTCAAATCTGTGTTTCAATTTATCTGCATACTCTGAATATGTGCTTGCTATGCAAAATACTTTAGCCTTGTGCGGGCGCAACCCCAGGCCCGCACGGCATCACGATTCGGGGGACGCCCCAACGATTCTAAGGAATTGGGTCATGACATAGTGGTATCAGAGCACAGATTCAAAGTTCCTTAGACTTCGTGCTAGAAAAGTTCCTTTAACGATCAAATTCCGGTGCGAACTCTTGAACTCGCTAGGCCAAAATAAGATATGTTCATGCAATAAGTCCATAATACATTATGATTCTAATGTAATTTACCATCTTTTGAAGGAATGGCTCCAACGCAATCTGCAGCGCAAGCCCCTGACGAAATGCAAGGCCAAGAAAGTAGTTCGGGCACTTCGGGAAGTTCAAGGAGCCAACGAGCCTCGCCAAGCATCGATCCCATCCAGCAAATATTGCGGATGTTGGAGGAAAACCAACAAAGGGACGAGGCTCGCTATGAACGGGCCGAGAAGCGGGCGGAAGAGAGTCAGCTCAAGTTTCAAGACAATATAGAAGCACGATTCTCAGTCCAACAGAAGCAGGTAGATACCCTGCAGCAGATCGTTCAGACTTTAGCTTCCAACCATTCTTCGGCAAGAACGCCGACTCCGGTGGAACAGCCCGCGCTTGAAGTAGAGACGCCGCAAATTCCAAGGACGAGGAACGTGACTACCTTCGACTTTGGCCACTTCAAGAAAGTCTACAACACCCCATTCAACGGGACTGAGGACCCAGTCGTAGCTCTAGATTGGTTGGCCAAACTTGAAGATTACTTCGCTCTGCTAGAGGTCCCCGAAGAGAAGCGCGTCGCCTGCGCGCAACTACAGCTCCGCCTCAATGCGCACGATTGGTGGGACGTGCATCGACGATCTCTCCAATTTGATCACGGAGAGGAGGCAATCTCGTGGACGACTTTTCATGCCGCGTTCGAAGAGGAGTTTGTACCCCCTCCAGTACAACGTCAAATGGAGAACGAGTTCGTGCAACTGAGGCAAGGCGGCATGACAGTTAAAGAGTACTCCGCCGAATTCAACCGACTCTCCAAATTTGCTAGGGCCTATTTACTTGATGTAGCGAGTCGAGCAAGAAGGTTTGAAGGTGGACTACGCCCTACCATCCATTCGCACGTAGCCGTTCATCAATATCGTACAATGCGTGAAGTAATGAATCACGCCCTATCTCTCGAACCACTTTATCCTCACGTTCCTGCCGGCGCTGTGCATACCTACAATCACAAATGCCAAAGCAACGACAGAGGAAACAACGCTATAAAGCGTCCGAACAACGGTGGCAAGCATGGAGAAAAGTTAGACAAAGTATATCACTTCTGCAGGCGGCCGGGGCACGCAATAGATAAGTGCCGCCTGAAACTTGGGTTATGTTTAGTTTGCGGTGAAGCAAATAATACCGTTCGTGACTGTCCACTGAGCCGCCTTAACCGTCACCCACAACAGAATAATTCCTAATGGTAAGTTATATCCTAAGTTTTGGGACGAAACTTCCAATTAGTTGGGTAGGATGTAGCGCCCCGTTCTCCCGGTGCGGAGAGCGCGGCTAAGAAACACAAGACGGTATCGTTCGATCGGGATAGATTGAATTAAGAACTCGTCCTCGTTATGGATTTGTTTCTTCGGAATCGATTCCCATATTCAGTGGACCGTGCCCCCGGGATCGACTTAGCGGCAGAGTCAGGAGGGACCTCTCCGCTGCTATCTTTTATTGCCTCGGTTTTCGATGTCGCTTGTTGCTTTCGTGCTTTGAGTTGGTTTTGGGATTTGCTTGTTTTCCTTGAACGGTTTTGATGGTTTTCATTGTTTTCGTTCATTAACTTGCACTTCTATTCCGAGATTGGAAAGAGAGGAAGAGGTATTAATCGAGCTGTTCGTGTGCAGGTGAACGAACAGTAGGCGGCTTACGAGCGAAGTCGTGAAGCGCCTCTTTCCTTCTCCCTTCCAACAATCCAAGTGAGTGGCTACCAACCCGATTAGCTAGCCCTGCTTCCAAGCTTCACATCTAATAAATCTGCAATCTCCTTGCCCCGATCAAACGATACCAAGTAATAAAAAAAGAAACCAAGATAAAAGAGAATAGACTTGGTTCTTATGCTTGTCAATCAAATATGTGAACTGTTATCATACTGTATGCTAGTTTGTTTATAACTGTTCTATGAATCGTGCTAAGTATGGAACACCTTGTGTGCGCTAAACTGTTCAAGGAGGCTATGTTAAATGAATCATGCAATACCGACTGTCCTGTACTACTGTTTGCCTCAACTGCATGAACTGTTAACTTAGTAAACGTACTGTTCGATCACGGACAACTTGTGCACAAGGTAACTGGTTCCTGCGGACGGTCGCTGGGGCACTGGCACCGATCCGGTCCGGACAAAACTCTACTGTATAGTCAACTGTTCTGGACGGAATGGCTTGGAGCAGCCACTCTACTTTCGCTGCAAACCATTCTCGTCTATGACTAGTGTCCTTATTGGCATACGCCAGTGATCTATTGTATATTTAAACTTGTTGCAAACTAACTTGTGTCTTCGTGGCAGGGAAGGCATGGTAAGTATTGTGCAGGTAATTCAGACGGGCAGGTAAAATCCACCGAACGGTGGCACGTTCATTTCAGTAAATTCTATATGCTGCTTACTTGTAAAAGAACTAAGGCAAGATAGAAACCCATAAATATGCATGCTTCATTAAAACAACGTGTTGATTGGTATAGTCAGGCTAGCTCGCCTTCACCAGTATGTTTCGACATGCTGACCCTCGTTGAAATAGGTTCTCCGCACCAAGGCGAACCGAGCGAGGAGCCGAAGTCGTCTACCCGATCCAGTCCAGCTGTTGGCGCATTTTCACCGTGCCCCTTTGAAGCCTTTTGAAGACCGGAGCTTGCAACTCTTCATACACAAATGCAGCTCCGTGGCAAAGCTATCCTCCAGCCTGGAGGTCTATATCTTTTGAAGTTTAGTAAAGGGATATAATGTACAGGACTGCTATCTCATTTTGAGTCATCTCTTTTGTAAGCCGTTCAACATATTAGCTGACTCGTTCAAGAGTTTGTAATAGATGTTCATTATCAATAAAAAGAACTTTTCCATGTTTCAAATCTGTGTTTCAATTTATCTGCGTACTCTGAATATGTGCTTGCTATGCAAAATACTTTAGCCTTGTGCGGGCGCAACCCCAGGCCCGCACGGCATCACGATTCGGGGGACGCCCCAACGATTCTAAGAAATCGGGTCGTGACATTTACACCGAGGGGTACCTACATACTACGCGACATGTGATATAATACGAGTCCTCCAAGCATGAAAAAATGGTTTAGTCAATTTTTAAGCATGTCTAGGACTTGTTTGATTATTGCATCACGCTGGGATGAACCAAATTGGACTGCCAAGTGACAAAGTAGATTCGTATCTAGCATTTCCGTACTACGGTACGACATATAAGAAAAATACCATGTGACACGCCATGGGATTTCAGTAATAGTAGGATTAACTAGGCAACTAAAATATATAGAGCATTGGGAGAAACGAAATCCCGAGATCGTGCTTAACTAGTGTCATGCCCCAGTCCCAAAATACCAAGGGACTAGCCACGTGGCAATGGCCAACAACACAACTCCAATGGGCAAACCCAATTTAATGGACCCTTTAGAGTGCACTTAAGCTATAATCAACTAAAATGGTCTACAATATATGTCATAGTCTATGTATCTAATCCCATCCATTAATTCATTAACAAGAGGCAATATGATAAACCAGTCTCAACCATCAATGCCATAAATAAAACTGTCTATCACAATATAATAAATAAATATTACGAGGAACAACCCGTATCAAAATAATGAGAGAGAAAATGTCACTACCCGATTCTAGAAAATAGGGTTATTTTTTTATTTTTTATTTGATAAATTGTGTATTATTTATAATTAATTATATTTATATTTAATTGATGGTTGTATTATTTTTTATTGATTGTTTTAGGGTTTTGGCTAGCCTGGACCCATGTCAGACCCTAGTGGACCCATGTCCGACCCAACCAACACCCTTGTGAGGCCTATTTTTGGGTTTAGAATATTTATTATATTTTATTTTAGTTAGTTGGAGAGATTGGGAGTTAGTTTGAGTGCTTTTGGAACCCCAAACCCAAAACCCAAGTGAGGAGAGGGCATTTTGGTCCTTTGGCTTTTTGTAACCCATCTTTTATGCATGTGGCCGGCCCCTATTCTCATTCCTAGCCGAACACAGCAGCCCCCTCCCCCCATTTTTCTTCTTCACTTCTTCTTCTTCTTCTTCTTCTTCTTCTTCTTCTCCACTCTTTCTTTCTTCTTCTTTCCTTCTTCCAACTTCAAGCAAGTAAGTAATCCCCTTTTTCTTTCCTTCCTTCTTTCATTTATTTCTTTTATATGAACCCTAACCCTACACTTTTCCCTAACCTAGGTGTTTAGATCCTAGACTTAGTATGGAGGCTTGATTTGGAGGCTTGGAGCTTGAGGGAGGTAATTTCAAGAGATTTGGAGACTTTGGCCTTGGGATTCCAACTTTCAAGAGGTAAACCCTAACTTTACTCTTACTAATTACTCTAATATAGTGTAATTAGTGGTTTAGAACCTTCCTAGACCCTAAGGCTACCCGTGGGAGAAAGTTGGAACAAGTTTGGTTGTGTTTGGAGACTTTAACATTAGGTTTTGTGTCAATTTTGGGTGAAATCCGAGATTGGCCCAATTTTGGATGATGTCCTAGGTTAGACAGACCTAGGTAGACGTTGTCGGGTGTCTTGATGGTTAGTGCATGTCTCCGTTTGGACATGTGAAGTCGTGTCGCGGAGAAATGGGCATTTCGGGCATTTTGGGGGTTTTCGTCGTCGCCGGTTCTATGTGCGTGCGCATTTTTGCCACGGACCTAGAATCAACGAGTTAGCATTTTTTTTAGGTTCTAGACATCGTTTAGAACCCGTGGATAAATTTTGGGCCGATTCCGAGTAGGTTTGGTGTGCGTTTCAGGAGGTTTTGCGAACCGCACACCACGTGTTCGTCGAAATGACCGAACAGCCATTTCGACTTGGTTTCTTAGATTCGGGCTTGTGCGCGCATTGGGTTAGCTTCAGGGAGTGTGTTCTAGAGTTCTCGGGTTATATTATATATATATGTGTGTGTGTTTGTGCGTGTAGGGGTCCTTGGGCGTGCGTTGGTGAGTGTTGTGTTGTGTGTTGAGTGGGTTGTATATATATGTATATTAGTATATATATATGTATGTATGTCTATATATGTATATATATTTATATATATAAGTGTGTTTATGTATATCTATATGAGTGTGCATTTATATATATATATATGCTTGTGTATATATATATATATCTATAAGTGTTTGTGTGTATATATATATATATATATATATATATATATATATATATATATATATATATATATATATATATATATATATATATATATGAGTGTGTGTGTGCGTGTATATATATATATATATATATATATATATATATATATATATATATATATATATATATATATATATATATATATATATATATATATATATGTATATATATATATATATATATATATATATATGTGTGTGTGTGTGTGTGTGTGTGTGTGTGTGTGTGTGTATGTATATATATATATGTGTGTATATATATATATATATATATATATTATATAGTATATTATATATATATATATATATATATATATATATATATATATATATGAATATGTGTGTTTATATATATATAGATATGTGTGTTTATATATGTGTGCGTGTGTGTACTTATATACATAAGTGTATAAGTGTGTGTGTAAGTATATATGTATAAGTGTGTGTGTGTATATATATATATATATAGTTGTGTGTATATATATATGTATATATGTTCTTGTGTTTTATATATATATATATAATATATATGTGTGGTCGTGTGTATGTGTGATTGTGTGTGCGTGCTTGTGTGTGTGGTGCAGCGAGGAGGAGCTGTTGTGCGCGCTGCAGCGCGCAGCAGGACAACAGCAGCAGCAGCAGCAGCATATGCAGCATTCGCAGCAGCAGCAGCTAGGCGAGGCATTGGCAGTAGCGCAGCGGTTATGAGGGTGAGGGAGAGATCTATGTATATAGATAGATAGATATATAGATAGATAGATAGATAGATAGATAGATAGATAGATAGATAGATAGATAGGTAGTTAGATATATATATATATCTATATGTATATATATATATATATATATATATATATACATATAGCTAGATAGATGCATAGTTATATATATATATATATATATATATATATATATATATATATATATATATATATATATATATATATATATATATATATATATATATATATATATGGGTATATGGGTATATGTGTGTATGTGTGGATATGTATATATATAGATACGTAGGTGTTTATGCATATATTTGTTATATATATATATATATATATATATATATATATATATATATATATATATATATATATATATATATATATATGGGTATATGGGTATATGTGTGTATGTGTGGATATGTATATATATAGATACGTAGGTGTTTATGCATATATTTGTTATATATATATATATATATATATATATATATATATATATATATATATATATATATATATATATTAGCCTATACATATAGCTAAGTATATATGTATATGCTTAGATAGTTAGCTAGAGGGGTAGTTAGTGAGGTATTGGAGGATATCTCAATACCTTGAGATATCCAAGGTATTGAGTTTCGAGCGGAGTTTTTGAGCAATTACCTAGGAATAGGTTTAGAGTTATTTTTATATGTATATGTGTATATAATTACACGTGCTAGCATAGGTTTTAGAGGGTTTAGACGTGGTGCGTAGCCTAGGTTGAGGTATCGATTACCGTGGGTATCCCGGTATCTCGAGGGGGCAAGTTTGTTGGTTTACTAGCTTAATGAGCTAGTTTTGACCTAGAATTTTAGGGGCACCCTAGTTTGACCTAGTGTTGACCATAATTGCCATCGTTAACCGTAAAAGTCAACGTTTGACCTAGTTTTGACCTAGAGTTGACTTTTTGGACCACATGTTGACTTTTTGACCCAAATTTCACCGGTTTGACCCGTTCGACCTAGAATACCCCTAGAACCTTATTTCTAGTTATTTTATATCAGTTTAAATCTATAGAACCCTATTTAATCTTGCTTTTCGCAATAGGTTCTTGCAACGCCAGTCCGGATCTCGATCATCATCAGTTGCTGAGGACGTCAGGCGAGTACCTACCTCTGATAGTTTCTATTTTATGATAGCGTTTATATCACCTGTTCTAGAATTATAATACTCGATTCTGACACTTTGTTACACGAGCTGGTACTAGTGGATCTCGTCATGAGATGCTATCCCCCTTACCGTGTTCAGCTGGTACTCTATCACGTGTATTTCATCATGTGCTTCGGGTATTGATTCTCATGTGCTATCATGTGCTTCTTATGCTCTCGCCTTCGTGTGCGCGAGCTATTTATCATGTACGTAGCGTGCCGTGGTTGGATCCAAGAGTATTAGTAGGGGAGGGGAGTAGGAGTTGGTTATGTGATCAAAGCCAAATAGTATTCATGTGTATGTCGGTTATGCAACTCACGCATAACGGAGTTATCGTAGATTATTCATGTGCAACCTAAGTCGATCACATAACGAACTTGTGCTCAAGGCACTTAGCTAGTATTCCTATTTTCTCACATGCAGTTACTTCTCTACTACTTGTATTGTTCTCCAGTTCATATTGCAGCTACTTTATCTGCTCCATCATGTATTTATTTCCTGTGCATCTTGTATACTTTTCTATTGCTAGTCATATACACCTTACCATGTATTTGGAGTTGCTTTCAGAGTTATGTACTTCGCTCCAGTCCTGACTGGGCATATTTTTTCCAGAGGATCCTGAGGATTTCTGCCCGACATTCTACGGGCCGAGCGTCGAGGAGTGTTGTGACCCCGAGACTGAGGAGGAGCCCGTCGAGGAGACGTCGTTAACGCCCTAGTTAGCTAGGTGGGTTTTTCTGGGTTGTTCCCAGTTGATATTTTGGATGACTGTATTATTATTTTGTTGCTTCTGTGATATTGTAGACTTTAGACTTGGATTGTATATTTGGATATTGTACTTGCTCTTTGGTTCTTGTTTCTTGTTGTTGATATCTTATCGTGCTTTTACTCTTCCCCTAGTTATTGTGATTGAGAGTTTATATATACTGCGTAGTTGCCCTCCTTTTGGAGAGGTTATATTGATAGATTATTGTGAGTTAGATATTGTGACCTAGAACGAACCTTTACAGCGTTCTACTGCCGATTCTGCGGCGTAGGCTGGACGTACCCACGGCTCATGCCCGATTTTTTGGGTGCGAGTCGTGACAGAAAATATCCAAATCCATAACTAAGAATCATAAGATATCAAACATAAAGATAATCTGAGAACTCAAGAGAAGTCCTCTAGAACCACTTCGTCCTCGGCTGCTGGTACTGCTCCGATATCAGCTCCTGACCCGTAAACCTCGGGATAAACATCCTCGTCAATACCTGGGGACATAATCCATATCCAGGTCCTCAGGGGACATAACAAGGTACAATAAACACTCAAGCCAGAAGTAAACAGTATAATGTTATGAACATGGGAAAAGCTACAACAACCAACTATGTGATATGCAAATGAGAGTATGGTATCGTGCCCCGGGCTGGTACTTACGAAAGATCTCAAGGGACACTTCCGTAATCTAATAATGCACTCAAGGCTCCGTGTGGGGGAACCAGGAGGAAGCTATATATATAAATATAATACCTTAGATTCCGTATAAGAAACCTAAAGCCTAATACACAATAAATAGTAATAAGTAAAATATGCCCAGAGCACGATGAAGACTCTCCCCACCCAATGTAATCTCACATCTCAATCAAGACATGTAAGATCATGACATCTAACTATTAGCACAAGTCATAGTCAATATGTATAACTATAATTATCACTATAGCATGCATCATGTAGTCAGTACCACGAACAAGTCGAGAAAGACTCTGTCACATGAATATCGTGTCCAGTGTCCTATGGGTGGATGTGCAAATAATGTTTGCACCAACATGGGTTCGAAAGAATGACTCTCTAACTACGATACTCAACTCCGCAGGGGATGTCGGTACCCGAATCTTATTCGGACACAAAGTATCTTATAACGGCCCTAGGCTCAACAAGTACATCAACCAAGCCACACAATTATAATATCTAATATATAAATAATATCAAATAAATAATGTAAAACTGTAAACATCTTGGCAAGATACACTAGCCTGGTTTTGCAGTCAGTGGTGGTAAAGATGATCCTGCGTCCACTCATTCGAAATCAATTGACCTAAACACCAATTAAATACTTAAGGGTCCAATCATGAATTTTTTTAATTATAACTTAATTCTATAATTTCTTCGATGCCATGCAAAACCAAGCCCGTTATTATTCCTAATACTTTGCTTACTTTTACAGGGTATCGGGACCCAGTTTCTTGGTTTTTGACTTCCAAAATTTAAGTTTAAGCCTCAAATTAAAGGACATAAATATAAATCATAATAAATCATATATTCCAGATTTAAACATTATTTATATGAATTTTTAGCAATAAATTATAGATTTTACAAAATTAACATATTTTAAGATTTTGGCCACTTTCGGTTGACTAGTTTTGTCCGAAACTTGTCCGAGATATTGCCAGTCCATTAGTATAGTTTATATTTATGAAAAAAAATTATTTTATATCAAATTATATTCTGATCTAATCTCAAAAAATATTCACCTCTTTATTTCTTCCAAAATAACCTCTATTTACTAGCAAACAATGTCATAAAGTCATCCGAAAACCTAGGCTAGTGGCCCTTAATTATAGGATTTAGATTTGACATTAAAATAACAGGAAATAAATTTAAAAATAATTATTTTCCAGAAATTAAACATCTATCAATTCAGTTTTAATAATTAATAATGATTCCTCAAGTAATCGCATCAAAAGTCTTAAACTAGTTCTACCGACAAGAGAATTATTACCAAACTATCATAAAAAAATCTATATTTCCTAATATGACAACAAGATGGCATAGTATGGGTTCTAAATCAATAATTTTATATAACCTAAAAGTATCATGCCATGGGATTTGAGAAAGAAGGATTTAAGATTTATCGAAAACTTTGGAGGATTGGATGATGGTGCTTCTTCTTGTCCAAGAAACACTCCTCCTTGCTTGTGCTTGGCTTGCTAATCCCTTCACGATGTGTTATTGATAATAAAAAATGGTTCTTGCTACTCCCTTCACGATCCAAGACTTAAGAAAAGGTGAAACTCGAGTGCTAAGACTTCGCTATCGCTAAGTTGGTTGGCGTGCTCATGCTAGAAGTGCACTTCGAATGTGCACACGATCCAGACTAGTGATATGCTGATCTCGAATGCTTGTGCAAGTGAAGATCCAAATAAATAAGTACAACGACTTGTATAGGTTTGCCTCAGCCTTGTATCGTTAAATCAAAATTGATTGAAACGTACTGCTTGTCCTCAGTAAGTCTCGAGGTCGAGACTTTTTTTGAGTTGGGTAGGATGTAACACCCCGTTCCGTTCAAGCGGACTGCCGATTCAAACGGCAAAAGTGCATGTCCCGACCCACTTTGCTCAGGCGAGAATACTCGTTTAAGGCAAAGGATATCCAGACTTGACCCTACAGGAATTCAGCTTAGGCTTTCAGAGGCTCGCTTGACGTATCGCTCTACCGAGGCGAATCATCGCTAAGGTGGGTGGCTACGGTGAACTTGTCTTTGCTTAGCCAGCACACATAAAATTTGGAATGATACATGCTAGTCGCTAGGTGATTCACCCCCTGTATGCTAATAAGAATCCAACGCACCTAGCTAAGGAGAATAATCCTAATTTGTATTGCTTATGCTAGAACATGGAAATAAAACATTGCTTATATATATGTTCAGACCCTCGCATGCTACCCTAGAATGTGTCTCTCGGGAAGTCCCTAATGATCGCACTCCTCGGCTTACCTTCGGGCCCAAGCTAATGTGTCACGACCCGCACCCGAAAAATCGGGCATGAGTCGTGGGTACGTCCAGCCTACGTCGCAGCATCGGCGGTAGATCGCTGTCTAGGTCTACTATCTAGCTAACAATCTCACGCAATCAATATATATACCTGTCAAGATCTCAACTCCAAACGGATGAGCAATATCATAATAATAACCCAAATACTCAATCACGAATCTAAGCACGATAAGATAACACAGAAATCTAACAACTACAAAGTCTAAACAACTGCTACTAAAAACAACCACAATAATAATAATAATACAACAATATCCAAAATTATATACAATACAAGGTCTCAATCCAAAACCGGGGACAAATCCGGTACCAAAAGCTAATAAAAACAATAACTGAGGTCCTAATGATCCCGACTACCAACCCGGAAATCACTCCTAAACTAGGGGGTCCCTGTCTGCACCATCGACAGGCTGAGGTCCATAAAATGTCGGACACTAATCTTCCGGATACTCTAGAAAAAATATGTCCAGTCAGGACTGGAGCAAGTACACCTCTAACAGCAGTTCCAGTTAAATGATAAAAACTATAAAACAATTATAGCAAGTAGCAAGGAGAATAAAATAAAGTATGATCAAGAAATATATACATATCAATGGTGCATAAAGGTAAAGATGCATGAATATCAGAAGCAAGATAGTAATGACTGCAAGATACAAGAAATCTAAACTAAGATCAAGTATGTGCACAAGAACGTGTAGTGAGTCCAGCATAAATAAATGTAATGAGTCAAGTCCAGAAACTATAAGTGAGACCAGCAAGAAATACAAGTGAGTCCAGACTAGAAAGAATAAACTCGTATCTTTGAAATACCTGTTTCGACATGTAAACGACTAGGGGTAAGTACGGCTCACCGCACACTGGGTGCGTGACTGCTATCATTCCAGATTAGACCAGAGGGGGTGATTCCAGTGATTCCAGATGGGAATATTTACATGTCTACTCGAGTATTTTCCCGTCCCGACTAGTACAAGTAAATCCAAGACCCGACACATAAATCAAGTATGAGTCCAGCCAGAAACATGAGTGATGCCTGTAGTGATACCTGTAGTGATGCCAGTAGGTGATTCCAGAATAGAGGCTAAAAACATGAAATATACGTGTCGCAAGTAAATGAATCCAGAAATACTAGTCCGTGTCGTGCCAGAAAATCAGATGATAATATACTAGAAGCTGAATCATAATAATCATCAGATAATGGAAACTATCAAAGAATATACTCGCCTGACGTCCTGAGCAACTGGCGATCCGAACTTGTGTCGCAAGGACCTATTGTGAAAAGCAAGATTAAACAGATTTCTAATGAGTTAAACATATGTAAAATAACTAAAAATAAGCTTCTAAGGTCGTTCTAGGTCAATCAGGTCAAATCGGTACAATCTGGATCAAAAAGTCAACTCGGTGTCCAAAAAGTCAAACATGGTCAAATCTAGGTCAAAATTTAACTTTGGCGGTCAATCGGGTCAACTACGGTCAATTCTAGGTCAAACTAGGGTGCCCCTAAAATTCTAGGTCAAAACTAGGTCATTAAGCTAATAAACCCTCAAACTCGCCTCTTTGAGATACCGGGATACCCTCGGTATCTGATACCTCAACCTACGCTATACGCCCCGTCTATACCCTCTAAAATATATGCTAGCACGTATATATATATATATATATATATATATATATATATATATATATATATATATATATATATATATAACTATATATATAAAAGCATCTCTAACCTCAATCCTAGGCTAAAACTCAATATCTTGCCCCGACGCTCAATACCTTGAGTATCTCAAGGTATTGAGATACCCAAGCCTTACCCCTCACTAACACTAGCTAACTAACTATCTATCTATCTATATATATACACTACCATATACTAATATATATATAACATATATCTAACTATATATATATATATATATATATATATATATATATATATATATATATATATATATATATATATATATATAACCTAGTGTATAGGCAACTACCTCATTCCCGATACCCAATCTTACCTCAATACCTTGGTATCTCAAGGTATTGAGATACCTTACCCTCTAATTCTAGGTAACTTAGCTAGCTATCTATATATATACTTATATATATACTACTATATGTATAACATCAATATATATATATATATATATATATATATATATATATATATATATATATATATATATATATATATATATATATATATATATATATATATATAACCTAGAATTAGGCTATACCTTAATACCTTACCTCACTTGCATCAATACCTTGGGTATCTCGAGGTATTGAGATACCCAACTATCCCCCTCTCTAACACTAACCATAGCTAACTATCTATATAAATATATACACCTAGCTATGTATCTACGCAATTATATATATATATATATATATATATACATTTACCTACATATCTCACCTATATGTGTATGTATGGATATATATATATATATATATATATATATATATATATATATATATATATATATATATATATATATATATATATATATATATATATATAACACATATACATCTACCTACATACATATATATATATATATATATATATATATATATATATATATATATATATATATATATATATATATATATATATGACCATACATATATATATATACATCTATATATACATACATATATAAATATATAAAAGAAGGGGAGAAACTGGCTCGAGCGTGCGCGCGCTATGCCGAAACGGGCTTCTGCAACTGCCACGCAAGCTGCTGCTGCTGCCATTGCTGCCTGCTGCTGCACGCTGCTGCCGCGGCGCTGCTGCGCGGCTGAGCGCAGCTGCTGCTGCCGCGGCTGCACGAGTGCTGCTGCACGGCTGAGCGCAGCTGCTGCTGCTGCTGCACGCTGCTGCCAGCGTGATACGATATCATCAAAGAAGGACAGCGATATTTCAAAAGAAAGCAATTTCAGAATAATTTGATTAGAATTATTCCTAGTCGTGATTGAGTACTCTCATCCTAGATCCTATATCCTAGAGCAGGCTCGCAGCAGTACAAATAAATCGTTGTACTACCACGACATCATACGAATTGCGAATCGAGACCTGCACCACTTAACGTGAATACTTGTGTTTATACAAATGCATGCTTGTCTACTTGTATGTTGCCTTGTTTTCATCCAAACCCCAGAAGACTACTACGTAGTTGTTCCGTACCTGAATGAACCTGCAAGTATCCGGGACCATTAGGTCACCAAAGGCAGCCTCGAACCAGGGGAATGCATCAAGGCAAAGTGAATATTGTACTGGGATCACATCAAGTTTACCTTTGAACGAGAATCCTGCCCAAGCTCGTTCATAGCGGATTGTACTCATGTTATTGATTGTACTCGTGTTATTGATTGTACTGTGGAAGATGTGAATTTGGATAACCCGAAAGATCCTGACCTGCATGTCGCGGACAACTCGAAAATAAGGTATTGATTGTTTGAGTTCCGCTGACGGTCACCGGGGCACTGGGACCGATCCGATTCGGACGGAACGTATGTATAGTCGTATGTTACCCGGCAAAGTGTTATGCAGCGGGGTTCGCCACCCGCGTTGCACGACACTTTGCCCTGAGACTATAAACTGTCCATAATGGCGATGCCAGCGACTCATGTTCATATAGATAAGACATCCTCGCTTAGCGGCTATCCGCGTGCGAGTCATTGCATTGCATCAAATGAATAACTGAACACCTGAACGATTATGTTATAAGAACTCTTGTGTTTGCATATGCTATGCCTCCTGAATGTTTATACTTGCCCGTGCTTGAATTAACAATGTTTGCCTTGGACAGGGAAGGTCAATGGTAAGTCGATAAGTCTCGCCGTGTTTCCTCTCATGTTGCATGGCGCAATGCCACATGAGTTAGTCTATTCAAATCTTGCATGAAACTAATCCTAAGGCAACTAGAAAGACAACTTAATAGTTGGTGCACGGAACCTGTATTACGTGTTTGGATTTGTCGAACGGGCGAGTGGCCTCCCCACCAGTGCATTCAATGTACTGATAATCCACCAGATCGTTTACAGGGTGCGGGAGAACCTCGTTCGGTGCGGATGCCTCCTTCGTATATGCTAAGGCGTGGATATCACTCGAAAGCAGCGGTGCATCCGAAACTGAAGCACATATACAAGACATAATGTTGGAACTTGCCTGAACATCGCCTGTACAATCATTCCATAATTGTAGCCACTTGGCACGCTTTTACTGTTTCAGAGAGAGAGAGGCTTGAGCGACTTGTAATCTCGGCTATACGTCGCCTGTAACACTTATTTGTATTAATAAAAGAGTTGCTTTACTTCTACTTGTATTATTCAATGCTTTCGCTATATTGTCGACTCAGTGAACTTGTTACCGATCGCCTATGCGTTCATGACTCCGCTGCACTCGGACAATCTGTGCGACTCAGTGGCTTAGAACTCTTACCGCTAGCCAATGAACCACGGCCTTGCACGGGCGTGGCTCACACTCATGCGGCATCACGCCCGGATGGGTTCAAGCGATCGTCCCACGGGAGTGCTGGCGAGGGTGATTCCCGCCTAGCGGGGATGGCCGATTAGCCTGCGGGAGATCGGGGCATGACAGGTCTAACCCTTGTCCTTGTTTAGTTGTAGGGTTAGATTATTGTATCATAATAGGCTATTGACCGAAACTACGAGACACACACACACACACACACACACACATACACACACACACACACATATATATATATATATATATATATATATATATATATATATATATATGTGTGTGTGTGTGTGTGTGTGTGTGTGTTTATTTCTTGCTGGTTTTGTTACTTTATTCGTGCTTCCTTTGTGGTACTTGATATTTGGGGTCTAACCCCACTGGTTTTGCATGACCATGTTTAGAGCCAGCACCCGAGGATCCAACTTACTTCCCCTGAACAATGGCGCACACCAGACGGATGGCCGCTGAGGCACACGAGTGGGTTTCTTAATCACTGCTTGTTATTGTACATTTTTCTCTATTGGGCGTTTAGCCACCGGACTTGTTAGCCGTAAATCTGAATATTTAGTTTCCTTACATGATTGTAATTAATCATACTGCAGCTGATCATGGTCATGTACTTTTGTTACTCTGCCAGCTTTCCATTTTATATAGCTGGTCTCTATAATATTTTGACAGGACGTTTGGGACACCTTACTTCATTGTCATATATATATAATCTTTGTTTACTATACTCATTTGACTGATTGAGACATTAGATGTTCTATGCGATCCTAAGTGACTTGCTTGTAGAATGCACCCCATTGTCTAGTTACAGCCGTGACCGCCGTACATTGTTTTATATCTTGTACGGGGTAGCTGGTCATGTTCGTCTTCGTATTTCGGTACTGAGGCGTGACAGTCTATAAGGAACCTCAGAATAGAGAATATCCATAGGTTTATCTGTATTAGATTATGTTTCATGGATTCTTGCTTAATGGATTTACTATAGTCATCTTATATAGTCAAGAATCTTAACCTAAGATTTCTATTATAAGTGTATATAATATTTGGGAAATCGTGGATACTATAAGGATAGACATGACCCAAAATCTGGATCAAGTAACAAGTATTCAGAATTGAGTAGCTTGATGAAGGACTATAGAAAATTCCTCAAGGTTTTTGAGTTTGACTTCTTTAGTAAACCTGAGATTAAGTTTATCTAGAACTTTAGTCTGGATAGTATGGGAATAAGGAACACCTAGCCAATAGGCCAATAATGATATAAGATTTACCTAGAATGAGTGTAGTATGTATTGTGGGAATTGCATAAATATAAATATAGTTTGGAATAACTATCGGGTAAGCTAATAATAGCAATATCCTTCTTAAGGAGTAGGTATAACATATGTACATATTGTATATTGTATATTGTTTATTAAGGTATCATTCATGGCTCTCTTGATATCATCAGGGCTTAAATATAGTTTGGAATAACTCTTGATAAAAATATTCAACAGGTGCCTACACCAGTTCCAAAATTCCACCCTTAATTCCATCCTTCTCTAACTTTACCTTATATATATGGGACCAACACTTCTCATGTCATAACCATACTCCTTAATATGGTACTATGTATTTATTTTATACTTCTTGTATAATTAATATTCTTAATCAATAATTATTAAATAATTTATGATAAAGAAAAGATTTAACAATATAAAAAATTAAGTTTTTATTGTATTTATATAAATATTTTTATTTAACACTATTTTATACTTCTTGTATAATTAATATTCTTAATCAATAATTATTAAATAATTTATGATAAAGAAAAGATTTAACAATATAAAAAATTAAGTTTTTATTGTATTTATATAAATATTTTTATTTAACACCTTGGGTTAAATTGGCAATTACAAATTTACAAGAACACTTTATATGTTAGGTGTCAAAACCTTGTAACCATATGGCCACATGGCACATCTCTAGAACCTTAGTCATCCAAAAGAAAATTTTATATAGAAAAAAGAAAGAAGGAGAGAGCGGCACCTCACTTCTCCACCGCCTCTCACTCTCTCTCAGTCCCCTCTCCCTCTCCACCCTCCTTCACTTCCTCTCTTCACCCTCCTCTTCTTGCTGCAGTTGCTGTCGTTACTTTTGCTGCGGCTGTTGTTTTTGTTCTACTGCGGCTGTTGTCGGCTGTCGCCGTGCTGGACGTCGCGCCCGTCGTCGGCCACCCTCCAGTCCCGGCCAACCCCCAACCTCCATCACCACATCATCATTACCTATCATCATCTTCATCTCCATTATCATCTTCATCAAACCCAAACCCTAACTCCTTTGGAAAAAGAAGAAGAAATTGGAAGATGAAGAAGGAGATGAATTAGAAGAAGAAGATGGAGAAGGGAACACAAACCCAACTTTCCAATTTGGAAAACTCCAAGGCAAGCCCTCTTCCACTCTATATGTTATAAAAAAATATAAGTTAATTTTGACTTTGGAGTAGTTTCAATTTTAAGATCTATATGTTCTTTGAACATCTAGTAGTCTCATTTTTAAATATCCATACGTTCTGTGAACATCTATTTGAGATAGGACACACTATGGGACACATGATTAGTATGTTATGATTAATGTTGTGTGTATAATGTATCTTTTTTTATATGTAATTTATGTGCCCTACCCTCCGTGCTTAGGCACCCACGGGAGGGGGGGGATTCGATCCCGTGACCTTCACCACGGGAGAATCACGTATTAACCGGTAGGCTAGACGGCTAGTACTTGAGTATAATGTGTATGGTGAATGAATTCGTGTGTGTATGCATAAATGAAATTTTATGATATAGGGTATAATTATTCAAATTGTGTATGTGGATGAGAAATTTTAATTTATGTAACTATGTGTACCATTATAATTAGATATAATGTATATTTCGTAGGAAGGTGTCCTTTGAATTCAATGTATGTCCCCATATTTATGTATTAAGGCAACATGGGTAACTAGCTATTATACTTGTGTGAAGATGTTAGTGTCCAACATCTACATCATGTCCCTATCTGTCCATAGTTGTGAAATATAAGCTATTTTCACAAAGAAGAAGATAATACGAAGATAGTTGTCACGCCCCAGTCCCAAAAATATACGGAACTAGACCACGTGGCATTGGCCAGCTGACACGTCACTAGGGGATTACCCAATTTAATGGACCCAAAGTGATGTGCTACGCTGTCCTAAAATACTACATGTCTAATACAGGTAAATCTAATCTCATCCACAGAAATATCAGGAAAATAAGTGCTGAATATATAGATGCTGAGTCTGAAATGTCATACACAAATCAGATAAAGTCAGGTGGGAACAAACCCACTACAAAAGATAAGCAGAAAGGGAAGTAAGATAAACTAATGCATCGTCCCCAAAATATGCAGCTCCAGCTCCAGGTGTACTCAGGCAGACTCTGATGGCATCTCTCCTAACTCCTTCTCAGGGCTTCTCCAGTCTCCTGTCCAGGCCCAAGTACTGTGGGGTAGAGTGACTCATCTAAACCTGGCAGGGAACCAGGTCCTCAGAGGGACGTAACAAGATACAGAAAAATAATATGCCATGTATGTAAATACTGAATAAATAAATACAGGGTGCTAACCAACTAAGTGAATACAAATTTGAGACAACCTAGTACGTATGGGAAATGTGTAGCTAGACATATGCTGACGTAATTCACCAATCCGTAGTGACTGGCTAGTATATGCCACATATGCCCCCGTTCAAGGGCACTATACAATTTTCCATCTACGATGAGAATGGTCAGATGAATATATATATATAACAACCGTATCACTCCGTCGAGTGCGGCATCAAGATAAAGTGGTGGGTGTCCTATACGTTTTTCAGTCGTTCTCCCCACCCAATGTAACCAATGCTAGTCGTAACCTTCCTGATTTTGTTCTAAGCCGTGATGCACGTCGTACGTACTGGTAGCTAATCAACTACGTAAACTTGCATCCCCAAATGAAGTGCAACCTTGTTATGTGTACCCGTGATAGGGTCTAAGAGAATATCAGGATACTCTCACAATTGTTGGTAGGTCTGTAAGACTAAGTTAATTATACTAATTGTCAATGTATCAGTTGACTGTACCTGAGGCAGTCTCAGGTACTCATAGTTATATGAAATTCAGAAACAAGAGCATATATCAATAACTGAAATTTAAACAGTAAACTTGGCAAGGTATACTTGCCTACTCCCTGATAGTGTTGGAAACCTGTTCTCAAATTCAAGTTTGAGGGTGCTGGTGACAGGGGGTCACTGGCTGTGCTGGAGTTGGGTTCTGTTAAAACATACAGGTTTGTGATTATCAGGGTATAATATAAAAGTATATACATACTTATGTATAGTATATATATATATATATATATATATATATATATATATATATATATATATATATATATATATATATATATATATATATATATATATATATCGATATAATATATAGTAGTAGTATATATCTAGTATATATATAAAGCAAAGAAAATGCAGGAATATAAATATATATATAATAGCAGGGTATATCCACTGACATATAATAATATAGTATTATCAGGGTGTATCCACTGATATATAATAATATAATATTTATCAGGGTATATCCACTGATATATAATAATATAATATTTGTCAGGGTATATCCACTGATATATAATAATAAAATGAAATGACAGTACAGAATTTAAATATACGTATTTATAGGTACTGTATTATACAGCACTATATAGTATATAGATAATATATTAAAAAAATGAATTGACATTGCGAGAAATGTATATGTACATATATATGTAGGCTGTATTATCCAACACAGGTAATATAAATATATATATATAATATATGTACTGTATATCCAGTACTAAATTAGATATATAATTTATATATATATACATATATATTGATAATACATATATACATATATATATATATATATATATATATATATATATATATATATATATATATATATATATATATATATATATATATATATATATATATATATATATATATATATGTATGTATAATAATAATAAGAAAAGAAAAATGCATAAGGAATATATATATATATTCATATATGTATATATTTATAAAAGAAAATGTATATATATATAAAGACATATTATAATATAATTATATGATGTATATAATTATATATGTATAATATATAAATATATATATATATTTATATTTATATAAGAAAGCAAGAAAAAATATATATATATATATATATATACATATTTATAGATATTATATGTACATATAATAAGATCATATATATATAATATATATATATACTGATATAATAAATAATTATATAATACATAATTATATTATACTATATATAAACATATATAGAAATATACTTTATATTTCTATATATATATATATATATATATATATATATATATATATATATATATATATATATATATATATATATATATATATATATATATATAAGTATATATATAAAAAAATAGAAAATAGAAATATACAAATATTAATACAATAATATATAATATACTGTATTTATATTATATATATACTGTATATATATACATATAATATAAATTATATATACATATAAATATATATATATATATATAGGTATTTACATACACATATATATACATACGTATATACGTACGTATAAGGGGGTATACCTGACACGTTAGGGGGGGCCCGCGTCGTCGCCGGTGGAGGCCCGGCAGAGCTACGACGAGCTACGGTGGCGGCTGCAGCAGCAGCAGCAGCTGCAACAGTCAGCAGTAGCAGCAGCAGCAGCTGCGGGGGCTACTACGGCCAGAGGGGTGGCGGAGGGGGCGGTGCAGGCGGATGGGTGGACGGAGGGGAGGGAGGCGAAGGCCCTGGTGGTGGTGGCGGAGGTCGGGAGTGGCCGGAGTGGCGGTGGGGGACGGTCGGAGTGGCTCGGGAGAGATGGGCAGGGTGAGGCGGTGGAGGGTTGCGGGGGAGCTGCCGGCGGTGGAGGGTGTCGTGGGGGGGGTGTGGCGGTGGTGGTTCGATAGAGGGGAGGGTGGCGGAGCAGATGGTGGTGGTGGCGGTGGACTACGGCGGCGGGTGGTGGCGGTTGAGGGCGTCGGGTGGTCGGGGTCTGCTGTGGAGTGGAGGGGAGGTTGGGTGCTGCGGGGGATGCTGGAGGCGGAGGCGGCGGCTAGGGAGGGTGGTGGTTGGCCGGAGGGTAGCCTAGGGAGGGGCGAGGGGATTCGGTGGTCCGGCGGAGGGCGGTGGCCGGAGTTGGCTGTGGGGAGAGAGAGGAGCTCGGGTGGGGGGTTATATAGGGTTAGGGTTTAGGATAGAATAGGAATTAGTTTAAATGTTAAGGGTAATTTATTAATTTAATTAAATAAATATCTAATTCAGATATTTGTTGATATTAATCTGATATTTTGTGGGTCCCTCTTGACACGTGTCACGTGCACGGTCACTGGCCAATAGGAGCGTGCCACCTCGCGCTGTAATTTACAGAAAAATCTCTGTAATTCCGTAAATTGCAGAAAAGTCCTAAAATAGGGAAATTGCGCAATTATGCAATTTGTCTGGAAAATCACCTGGTTCTAAAAATTACTAAAAAAATCACAGAATTGAGGGGAAAAGTTGGGGAAGTGTCCTGGGCTGTGGGGGTGAGCCTGGGCAGGGGCAGGGTCTGATTCTTTTAGGTGATACGGGTCACCGTATTTATTATTTAATAAATACTGCGCACGATGTTCACTATTTATTTAGGGGCAATTAGGATCATAATTTTTCTACGGTGTCAATACACTAATTGTAGTATATTCAGTCTAGAATATTATCGTATTTTTGTTTGGGCAAAATAGGTGCCTACTAGTCCTCAAATCTCTAGGGGTACAGAGATGGGTAAAGAGCAGAAAATTAAATAGGAAATAAATACGTACGTTTGTAACGATATTTGTGCGACTAAAACGAAGCACAAAACGAAGTATCTGGGAGTTGCACAAAATAAAGAAAAATAGCCTAACATGTCTAGGACAGGTATGTGAACTTTGTTTGGGAATTACAGCTAGTGTAATGCTCTAATTAATTGTGTAATGGACAGGTGCACAATCAATAGGATATCAATAATAAAATTATTGTAATAAATTCTAATTTGCTAAAAATGATTTTAAATTAAATAGTGAAATCTGGTCGAGGGAGTTTACAATCTATCCTCCTTAGAATATTTCGTCCTCGAAATAAAAATAGACATATAATGAGAACGAAAGATTGATTAATCCAAAATATTTTGACATGGACATAGCTGAAGATTTGATTTGAAATATTTTGGACATACCCTGGTCTGGAAATAGATGGGGGAAACATTATCGAATATCCTCTTCTTGTTCCCAGGTTGATTTGTCGGGTGCATGATATTTTCATGCAATATGAACTAGAGGAATATTCTGGCCTTGCAACCTCTTCTTGCTTCGATCTAGGAGTTCTACGGCTCTGACAATAATCTGAATGATCCAGCACATGACTTGTATCCGGAGTGTACTTCCTTATTTGGGATACGTGGAAGACGTCATGTACTTTTCCAATGTCTGAGGAAGAGTTTATCTTGTAATCCATTTCTCCGATGTGTTCCATCACATCGAAGGGTTTGATGTACCTCGGCTTAGTTTTCCTCTTCTTCCAAGTCTGATAGTTCCTCAGGTAGGTGGGATCTTCAAAAACACATGATCTCCTATTTTACTCTATGTATACCCTTCATCCAAATTATAGGGGTACCATCAGGTTTATAACAGGTCGTATATTATTGGTAGTTCATGATGTTTTTCTCAAGGCTAACATCTATCTACCCTTTCTCCTTCAATCTAAGGGTTCTATTCCCGATAATGGCTATATTACTCAGATACATTCTGTTTATAAGATTGAGCCTAGCAATCAATGTCTAGCAATCGATCTGTCAGTTTTTGGGCTTAGTCCTGATCATTTTCTAAGGGTAGAAAAATAATTTAGGTTGGATACTATAAGTCATCAGGTGACTAGGGTTTAACTACTATGATTTGCTATCCTAGGTACTATCTATATTTGTATGGGTAACCTGGTGGTCTAAAGATGACGCTTCTCTTCCCGTAGTCTAGTATAGCATGTAGACTAGCTTAACCAGTCCATGTCTAAGACAACGTTGGAGTTTGGTATTGGAAGTACCAAGAATCGCATCCTCATTACTCTATTATACATGACTACTAGCATGCTTTAGTAATGTTGGTAACTGGAACAATGCCTCCTCTGGTAAAAGTGGCTATTTGCATGGCTACGAAACTACAAGATATGATGACAGTGTAGCTCTAAAATCAAATAATGCATTTTTATAGGTAATAATGCAACTATAATGGTACCTGAAATGGTTTCACCTTCCGGTTCTTCTACAACTGCAGCTAGTATAAAGGCCTGCTCGTGTCTGTCTTTCGGTTTGTTGTCTTGCTAGGTAGTACTGCGTGTCTTGGGTGGCCAAGGGTGGTCCCCTCTGAAATCTTCCAGATGCTGGAGAATGCTGACCTCTAGTAGGGGGTTGCATTCTCTGGGCTGGTGCTGCTGGTTCTTGCCCATTCTGGAGTGCTGCTTCTCTGTGTTGTGGGCAATCTCTAGCCCGATGTTGATTGTCTCCACATATCAGGCATAGTCTATACTTTCTTCGGCAGTTTTTGGCATAATGTCCCTGCCTGCCACAATGGTGACAAGTCAAAAGTTTCTTGTGTTGATATGTCCCCGTCTTGTGTTGTGTCTGATTTCCCTGGTGACGGATTGGTCCTCTTGCTCCAGTCTGGTCTCTGGCTGATATGGTTGGATTTGAGCGTCTTGCTTCTCGGCCAATGGCTTCTTGTATCCTTGCCTCTGAAAGAACTTCCTCGTATAAAATCTTTGACTGTGCCGTGGTATACCCTTGGAGCTCGGGGGTAAGGCCGTGATGGAACTTCATGGCTTTCTTCAGCTCGTTAGGTATTAGGATGGCACCGAATTGACTTAGTCGACTGAATTCTGCGTCATAGGCGTCGACGGTCATATTTTCTTGTTCCAAATGCAGGAACTGGAAGTACAGATCATCTCTGACCGTGGCTGGAAAGTATTTCGCCTTGAAGTATTCCAGAAATTGCTTCCAAGTATAGTTCTTGCCGGTGCTGCGCTCGATGGAGTCCCACCAGTGATGGGCGTTGCCTTTTAGTTGGGCCCTTACTGCGGTCATCCATAGGTCGGGGTGAATCTGTGATCCTTCTAGCAGCATTTCCGTATTGGAGATCCAGTCTGAGATCTCTTCCGGAGTTTCGTTGCCAGAAAAGGTTCTCGGGTTCATCCGGCGAAAGCCTTGAACAGTGTTAGGGGGTTGGACAGGTACTAGTGCCGGGGCAGTTGTCATCTCCAGAGCTGTTATCAAGGTCTGTCTCAGGGCTTCAGTTTGTTGCCACTGAGCCTGTCTCAGGGCTTCAGTTTGTTGCCACTGAGCCTGCAACAGGGTTTGGAAATATTGGAACATCTGGGTTTGTTCCTCAAGCTGTGGCATCAGGGCTGGAAGGGCTGGAGGTAGAGGCAAAGGTATCTCCGCCTGCGGTGTTGGTGCCTGGGAAGTTTGCCCTTCTTGCTGGGCTGGTGTTGCTTCCTGGTTAGGATCCTGGTGATGGTACGGGGTTGTTGGATTGACCAGCATTCTTCTCGGGGATTGATCTCTCGAAAAAGTTGGTATCCTTTGGACATCTGGCAATGGGTCGGTTGCTTGGTCAACCCCATCAATCGCGTGTCCATTGGGTATGTCCATATTTCTGAAGAAGATAGAATAATTTAGAAACTTACGAAGGAAATAGTAAATGATAATCAAGCAGGATGCAAGAATTTATGGATGAAGTCAGAGTGGATGAGACCTAGTATTCCTATCCTATAGCAGGTTTGCTGGGCATGTAATTATGCTACTAGCAATTAACTAGACCTGCATGGGCCACCACTAAAACCGTGTCACGCCCCAGTCCCAAAAATATACGGAACTAGGCCACGTGGCATTGGCCAGCTGACACGTCACTAGGGGATTACCCAATTTAATGGACCCAAAGTGATGTGCTGTGCTGTCCTAAAATACTACATGTCTAATACAGGTAAATCTAATCTCATCCACAGAAATATCAGGAAAATAAGTGCTGAATATATAGATGCTGAGTCTGAAATGTCATACACAAATCAGATAAAGTCAGGTGGGAACAAACCCACTACAAAAGATAAGCAGAAAGGGAAGTAAGATAAACTAATGCATCGTCCCCAAAATATGCAGCTCCAGCTCCAGGTGTACTCAGGCAGACTCTGATGGCATCTCTCCTAACTCCTTCTCAGGGCTTCTCCAGTCTCCTGTCCAGGTCCAAGTACTGTGGGGTAGAGTGACTCATCTAAACATGGCAGGGAACCAGGTCCTCAGAGGGACGTAACAAGATACAGAAAAATAACATGCCATGTATGTAAATACTGAATAAATAAATACAGGGTGCTAGCCAACTAAGTGAATGCAAATTTGAGACAACCTAGTACGTATGGAAAATGTGTGGCTAGACATATGCTGACGTAATTCACCAATACGTAGTGACTGGCTAGTATATGCCACATATGCCCCCGTTCAAGGGCACTATACAATTTTCCATTTACGATGAGAATGGTCACATGAATATATATATATAACAACCGTATCACTCCGTCGAGTGCGGCATCAAGATAAAGTGGTGGGTGTCCCATACGTTTTTCAGTCGTTCTCCCCACCCAATGTAACCAATGCTAGTCGTAACCTTCCTGATTTTGTTCTAAGCCGTGATGCACGTCGTACGTACTGGTAGCTAATCAACTACGTAAACTTGCATCCCAAAATGAAGTGCAACCTTATTGCGTGTACCCATGATAGGGTCTAAGAGAATATCAGGATACTCTCACAATTGTTGGTAGGTCTGTAAGACTAAGTTAATTATACTAATTGTCAATGTATCAGTTGACTATACCTGAGGCAGTCTCAGGTACTCATAGTTATATAAAATTCAGAAACAAGAGCATATATCAATAACTGAAATTTAAACAGTAAACTTGGCAAGGTATACTTGCCTACTCCCTGATAGTGTTGGAAATCTGTTCTCAAATTCAAGTTTGAGGGTGCTGGTGACAGGGGGTCACTGGCTGTGCTGGAGTTGGGTTCTGTTAAAACATACAGGTTTGTGATTATCAGGGTATAATATAAAAGTATATACATACTTATGTATAGTATATATATAGGATACACACACATATATATATAGTATATATATATATCGATATAATATATAGTAGTAGTATATATCTAGTATATATATAAAGCAAAGAAAATGCAGGAATGTAAATATATATATAATAGCAGGGTATATCCACTGACATATAATAATATAGTATTATCAGGGTGTATCCACTGATATATAATAATATAATATTTATCAAGGTATATCCACTGATATATAATAATATAATATTTGTCAGGGTATATCCACTGATATATAATAATAAAATGAAATAACAGTACAGAATTTAAATATACGTATTTATAGGACTGTATTATACAGCACTATATAGTATATAGATAATATATAAAAAAAATGAATTGACATTGCGAGAAATATATATGTACATATATATGTAGGCTGTATTATCCAGCACAGGTAATATAAATATATATATAATATATGTACTGTATATCCAGTACTAAATTAGATATATAATTTATATATATACATATATATTGATAATACATATATACATATATATATATATGTATATATGTATAATAATAATAAGAAAAGAAAAATGCATAAGGAATATATATATATTCATATATGTATATATTTATAAAAGAAAATGTATATATATATAAAGACATATTACAATATAATTATATGATGTATATAATTATATATGTATAATATATATATATATATATATATATATATATATATATATATATATATATATATATATATATATATATATATATATATATATATATATATATATATTTATATAAGAAAGCAAGAAAAAAAATATATATATATACATATTTATAGATATTATATGTACATATAATAAGATCATATATATATAATATATATATATACTGATATAATAAATAATTATATAATACATAATTATATTATACTATATATAAACATATATAGAAATATACTTTATATTTCTATATATATATATATATATATATATATATATATATATATATATATATATATATATATATATATATATATATATATATATATATATATATATAAGTATATATATAAAAAACAGAAAATAGAAATATACATATATTAATACAATAATATATAATATACTGTATTTATATTATATATACTGTATATATATACATATAATATAAATTATATATACAATATATATACATATAAATATATATATATATATAGGTATTTACATACACATATATATACATACGTATATACGTACGTATAAGGGGGTATACCTGACACGTCAGGGGGGGGCCCGCGTCGTCGCCGGTGGAGGCCCGGCGGAGCTACGGCGAGCTACGGCGGCGGCTGCAGCAGCAGCAGCTGCAACAGTCAGCAGTAGCAGCAGCAGCAACAGCAGCTGCGGGGGCTACTGCGGCCAGAGGGGTGGCGGAGGGGGCGGTGCAGGCGGATGGGTGGACGGAGGGGAGGGAGGCGAAGGCCCTGGTGGTGGTGGCGGAGGTCAGGAGTGGCCGGAGTGGCGGTGGGGGACGGTCGGAGTGGCTCGGGAGAGATGGGCAGGGTGAGGCGGTGGAGGGTTGCGGGGGAGCTGCCGGCGGCGGAGGGTGTCGTGGGGGGTGTGGCAGTGGTGGTTCGATAGAGGGGAGGGTGGCGGAGCAGATGGGGGTGGTGGCGGTGGACTACGGCGGCGGGTGGTGGCGGTTGAGGGCGTCGGGTGGTCGGGGGCTGCTGTGGAGTGGAGGGGAGGTTGGGTGCTGCGGGGGCTGCTGGAGGCGGAGGCGGCGGCTAGGGAGGGTGGTGGTTGGCCGGAGGGTAGCCTAGGGAGGGGCGAGGGGATTGGCGGTGGTCCGGCGGAGGGCGGTGGCCGGAGTTGGCTATGGGGAGAGAGAGGAGCTCGGGTGGGGGGGTATATAGGGTTAGGGTTTAGGATAGAATAGGAATTAGTTTAAATGTTAAGGGTAATTTATTAATTTAATTAAATAAATATCTAATTCAGATATTTGTTGATATTAATCTGATATTTTGTGGGTCCCTCTTGACACGTGTCACGTGCACGGTCACTGGCCAATAGGAGCGTGCCACCTCGCGCTGTAATTTACAGAAAAATCTCTGTAATTTCGTAAATTGCAGAAAAGTCCTAAAATAGGAAAATTGCGCAATTATGCAATTTGTCTGGAAAATCACCTGGTTCTAAAAATTACTAAAAAAAATCACAGAATTGAGGGGAAAAGTTGGGGAAGTGTCCTGGGCTGTGGGGGTGAGCCTGGGAAGGGGCAGGGTCTGATTCTTTTAGGTGATACGGGTCACCGTATTTATTATTTAATAAATACTGCGCACGATGTTCACTATTTATTTAGGGGCAATTAGGATCATAATTTTTCTACGGTGTCAATACACTAATTGTAGTATATTCAGTCTAGAATATTATCATATTTTTGTTTGGGCAAAACAAGTGCCTACTGGTCCTCAAATCTCTAGGGGTAGAGAGATGGGTAAAGAGCAGAAAATTAAATAGGAAATAAATACGTACATTTGTAACGATATTTGTGCGACTAAAACGAAGCACAAAACAAAGTATCTGGGAGTTGCACAAAATAAACAAAAATAGCCTAACATGTCTAGGACAGGTATGTAAACTTTGTTTGGGAATTACAGCTAGTGTAATGCTCTAATTAATTGTGTAATGGACAGGTGCACAATCAATAGGATATCAATAATAAAATTATTGCAATAAATTCTAATTTGCTAAAAATGATTTTAAAATAAATAGTGAAATCTGGTCGAGGGAGTTTACAATAGTGTTAATTATATAGCTTAATTATTGAAAAGATAATCCCCCTTCCCTCTTTATATTGTTTGTACCTTCAGTGAACCTACAAGTCAGTACCTATACTTTAATTATTGCCCTGTTATACTTGTAGAGGTTAGCAATCAAATGTCGGGTGCCATTCTTTTAATATTTTTGTATACATTGATGTCCATAAATTAAATATGGACGTATTTGATGGTTTTATATCATTCATAGGTAATAAGGAGTAAATGGGGGTAAGATAGCTTAAGCATGGATGGAGATGGATTTTAGATATTAAATGAATCATATAAGATTTTCTAGAACTGTATCCTAAGCCAAAGAGACTTGGAATTTCTTTATTTTGAAATCGAGTATCATAGTTTCAGTCCATTATCATTTGGATACCTTACGAAAAATATTTAAAGTATCAAAACATCAACATATTGAAACAATAAGTGAATATTCCATTATAACTTGTTTTAGATTTTTTTAAACTAAAGGGAACTTCTAATAGCTATTATCAAGTCTCAAATATGGAGAAGTTGTGAAATAAGTTACGGATTTATGTTTCAAATTGCAGGGGAACAAAGTTGGTTCCGAATCAGTTTCAAATATATATTATGGTCTAATAACACATAAATTCACTTTTTGGGTTTTATCTAAACAAATAATGATCAATATCTTATAAATAAGGTATTCAAATATACAATCTATTAGGAGTCATATTTTCCATTCTTGCATGATTTTGTTATCTAGTTTTGTATAGAGTTATAATTTTTAGCTTGTATTGAGCTTTCTGAACTTGTGTAGCTAATTCGGATCAATGCTAAATTGTTAAATCGCTAGATGCTAAGGTAAATTGTGTCATCGGTAAGAAAGTTCTTGTTTTGCCATTGATATATATATATATATATATATATATATATATATATTCAACTGTGTGTGTCGGTGTTAAGTTGTTCCACCGAAGGGGTCGGCGAAGCCGAAAATTCTATAGAGGGTTGTTACGGGTCTATTATTATAAATTATGAAAATTTAGGAGTCCAGAATACAAAGGAGGTTCTGCCAAAATTTTCAAGAATTCCCAGAGATGGTCAATTTTAAAATCCGAAAATTGGTTAAATATATTTAACCCTTCTTTAGGAGTTTTGAGTCAGTTTTCTTAGAGACGGACTTGTGTTTATATTTAAACTACAGGGATCAAATTTCTTTATAACTTAAGATGCGTTGGACAGGGACACAAAATCACGTAAGCAAAATCTAAATAATTTATATCTTGTATCTTTGCTGGAAAAAATATAATTATTAAATTTGATAATATACTGCGTGTTGTCATATTTTTATTTTGAGCTACTATCATATTTTAATTAAAAATGGAGCAAGTATTGAAGAATTGATATCCTATGATTATGTCCTGATTGACTCAAGAAAGACCAAGTACTAAAATCTTGATATCTAGAGTTCATGATATGCTCCTTGGAAAGGAATCAAATATTCTCGTTCTTCGTGGTATTTAAATACACGAATCGAGATTTAAGATTCAAGCATGTGTCCAGCAGAAACTTAAATACAAGATAATAGAATAGGAATGTTTGTAGCTTTATGTTAGTGCATTGGGAGGAAGAGAACAACTGGATCATATCCAAAATCGCTGTAATATAATAACAACAAAAGCTGATCAGCATTTAAACTATTTCACAAGGCCTGGCGAATTGAGTGTGTGAGGCTTAGCTCACTTACCTGTCATGTGCCTGTATATGTTCCTGAATTTATATATATATATATATATATATATATATATATATATATATATATATATATATATATATTTCGATTAAAAGATCGATTAGGTGAATTGATAATATATCCTATTTTACTCAATGGATGTGAGAGTGCCGGATTCTAAGCACCGTGCCACCATGCCTGCCACAGCCTGATCCCTGGTTACGAGATTATTGTCGAGAAAATGAGATAAATTTTGATCAAGATGTGTTCTCTAAATTTCATCATCATATAGGAAACTTGTTTGTGATTGTGGTAGTGAATATGTGATCCCAATGTGTTCATTTATTATTATGTTTTGTGATTTTGATTTTGATTGTGACTATGGTTGTAATTGTAGTTGTGATGTATAAATTATTAGAACTTAGTTATAGGATGAACACAAGAAGATTTACTAGAATAAAATTTAGTCAGGATCGTATTTCAAGTTAACACAATAATCTTTTTGAATCATTCAGTTCTTTTACTTTAGAATTCTGAGAATCTTACTACTTCTCAGATTCTCGATTTATTTATTTTTACTTTTTCGTCCTTTACTGAGGGCTTGCATGTCATTTGATGACTTAGTATTGTTCACTAATTTTGTAGCAGTATTCCAAAAAAAGCTGCAATCAAATAGTAAAGAATTAGTTGGAGAGCAAGATCGAGATGCTACAATTGAAGGTGATCAAATTGGAACCAGATTTGTTCTCATTAATTATTAAAGGTATAATTGTATTATAAATAAATCGGGATAAATATTGTAATCGGGTAGAATAGTAATTTTTATTTATTTATGGTCTAGAATGTCCTGTAATTGTCTGTCATTACAATTTTTGAACGTTGAAATAACAAACGAAAAAGTACAAAGTGACCTTAAGCAGAAAATATAAGTACAATATTTTGATCTGGGTAGTGACGATGGAGTTTGAGCGCGGCATCGTCTCATTTACTCCGTTGACGGTCCGACGAGGGAATGATGATGCTCTCTTCTCTCTTCTCTCTCATGACCATGTGTACACGTAAGTAGCTGGCCGGGGGTTGTAGGGTATGTGTCACTACCACATTCTAAAAATAGGGGTATTTTTGACTTTTGTATATTATTAATATTGTGTGTGTTTAATTTAAATAATTGTATGAGATGAGTATTTACATATATATTATGTACAGTGTTCTTAATGTTTGAGCTAGTAGACTTGACCTAGAAGCCCACCAGATGAAACTCCTGACCGAATTATAGGGTTATAAATTTATTTGAATTATTTAGAATTTAATTATTTGAGGTTGTAATTAATTATCGTAGTTTTATTTAATTGTTGCGCCTTACCGTTGCTTCGATATTTGGAGCGCTACCCAATCTTTTGTCTTCCAACAAATTTTACAACCTTGCCCTAGACGTGTCCGCCTTCCATTCTGACCTTTTTGTAACTCATAATTATGCTCTCTTGTGCTTCATTTTAGCTGCACAATATTCGACGCGGACGTTTATTTAATTTCTAAATAAAATATAACTTTGTATCGTTGTACGTTCCAATCGAAATTGGAGACAATCTTGACCCATCTTCGTGCAACCCAAATTAGGGTAATATTCTGTTCCGAGTCTTCTTCACTATTGATAATTGTGTCCCAACCTAATTTTGGCCCCATGTATTTCTAATTAATTTTAGAACATCGCTTGCATTTGTTTCTAATTAAATTAAGGATACCAACTTTGACTAATCCCGTTTAATCCTAATTTAATCCAAATACCCTATTCATTAAGCCCATACAAAACACACAACAACCCCTCATCCTACAAAACACCAAACACCAATTCTCCTACCAATTTTTTATCATTTTACGTGTCTGTGCAAATACCCAAATTTAAGGGGGCTTATTTGCAAATGTTGCATTATGTGTCAACACCCCATTGGTTCAAACCAAATGGAGAAGCCCAAATTCTTGACTAGTCAACCAACCCCTCTCCTTGTATGAGTAATTTTCTCATGTTGAATCTGAGCCACCCATTCAAAATGGGGTTCATCATCACCACACAATCTCCTTCACCATCTCTATTTAATGTCTCCTCAATGCACTATTCCCAACCTTGTCCTAATCCCCAAACCTAGGAAAGCCCCCACCTCTCTCTCACCTCACTCCTCCCTCAACCATAGCCTCCTTCTCAATTTTTCCTTTTCTCTTCTTCTTCTCTTCTTCTTCTTCTTCTTCTTCTTCTTCTTCTTCACCTCCTTTTAAAAGAAAATGAGGGAAAATAAATATCACTGTTCACCCGGCCGAGCTCCGGGTGCTACTGCGGCGTGCACTCGGCTTCTCCACCTGCCAGACCTACCTCGAATCGAGTCTCCACCGCCTGGAGTGTCCCCGACCTCCGGCCCATCCATCCCGGCCAAGCCCCG
The DNA here is from genome assembly GCA_036927795.1 of Iris macrosiphon. Taxonomy (NCBI): domain Eukaryota; kingdom Viridiplantae; phylum Streptophyta; class Magnoliopsida; order Asparagales; family Iridaceae; genus Iris; species Iris macrosiphon. The sequence goes on along the minus strand of JAYESA010000017.1, from coordinate 13,665,647 downwards.
ACCCCGCTCCACCTCATTCGAGCCGACCTCTTTCCTACTCCGGTCGACATCACCTCAGCCGGAGTTCCCTGCCCAGGCCAATCTCTTCTTCTCCGGCGCTGCTGTAGAAGCATAAAAAATACGCTACAGAATTATATGCAATATGCATAAAAACTCGCATAAAGCAGAGTTTCAGTGCTGTGTGGCGTAAGACATGACTTCAGAGCTATTGGCGTACAGCAGAGCTTCAACGCTAGTATAGCGTAAAATATAGCTCAAGGGCAACCCGTGTAATGCAGTATTTTTAGACTGCTTCAAAGTAAAAAGGTTGTTATATCACCACTTTGGCATAAAACCTATCTGCTTTTAATGTAGCATGGAAGTGTACAAGGAACTCTTCGTATTCCTCGAATGAACCTGTCAGATCATGCAGTGAACCTGACTCCTGACAAAGAGTACTGCACAAATATCCAAACGACGGCTGTAATGATGATTCGACACAGAGACCCAGACCGTCATTTAGTGACACTTCCTTGATACAAATTGCTTTTACTCATTCAAGGGAATACGCTGCCTAGTTTTACATAGGCAGACGTGAGCTTTTACGCTCAGTAGGAGACAAAACGAACCATCACGTCAAAAGCTGCTCTTCGTACAGAGCTCAAGGCATGTCTCTGCAGTTAATACGCATGATAGGGGAAGATCTCTGCATTTAATGCACGAGATTTGGTTCTACTTTCAAAGACTGGGTGAGCCATAATTATGGCTAATACGTCCACATAATCACCTCTGCATATTACGCCATCAGGCTATTTTCAGCTATAGGAGCACGCTGTACGCTATCTCCTTGAAATACGTCGATCTGGCTATTTTCAACTATAGGAGTACGCCGTTTGCTATCTCCTCGAAATACGCCAACCCAGGATATATTTGCAAAGGTATGTGAACAAGCTATCTGATTCAGAATACGCTCAAGACCTCAGTCAAGGAAGGACAATCGGCTATCTTTTACGCTAGCTACCTATCTATGCAGCATCAGGCTTCTACACCTACTTGGGTTCTACGCCAACCTGACCGCTATTGGGCTTCTATGCCTATTGGGCTTCTACGCCTACTTGGCTTTTACGCCATTAGAACAACATTTGGTTTTTACGCCAACGAGACAGTTATTTGGCTTCTACGCCAATCATCTCTACGCGAGGGACAGTTACCTACGTGGCTTGTATGACGTGATCTTCGTAGCAGTTATACGCATTATCTCTTAATGGGACACGCGTCACATGCTTATTCAGAAGATCATTTATACGTGGGTAGCAGTTATGATAACCATCGCGTAAAAGGTGTGGTTCTTTCTGCTGTTCAGTTTCTACGCCTATAAATAGAGACCTCTGTCCATGGAGGTCAAAGGTCGAAAAGAGGAGAGAGGTAGAAGAATTGAGGAGAGAAGTCGTAAAATCGAAGAGAGAAGAGCACAGACAGAGAGTAGTGATCGACGATCTTGGCATCGAGCATCCACTTCCTCTTGCAATCTTTGAAGCTTCTACTTCTTCTACAGCACTTCTTCATCATCGTGTGGTTTAAGGGACAAAGTGATCGACCGCAGATCAGACTCCTATAGCAATATTTACCCAGATTAAATTTTGTACTTAACATCCTCGTATAGGATTAATAGTACTTCTTGTTTGTAAACCTAATAAAGGGTTTTGTATAAACCTATTTTTATTTCTTTCGTTTATTATCAAACACAAGATGGCGACTCTGCTGGGGAAAACTTTCTCATCTGACGAGAAAGCAATTTCTCAACACGATGCAGTATCAGTAGGATCAATGAAGAAGACCTTGGTCATCCAATTCGACCAGTCAGCCTACGAAGACATGCTTCGAGCAGGGGGTAGCTCTCATTCCCTCTCCGTCCAAGACAACAGGAAAAATTTCTTAATCTTGTGTTTGATAATAAACGAAAGAAATGAAAATAGGTTTATACAAAACCCTTTCTTAGGTTTACAAACAAGAAGTACTATTAATCCTATACGAGGATGTTAAGTACAAAATTTAATCTGAGTAAATATTGCTATAGGAGTCTGATCTACGGTCGATCACTTTATCCCTTGGACCACATGATGATGATGAAGTGCTGTAGAAGAAGTAGAAGCTTCAAAGATTGCAAGAGGGAGTGGATGCTCGATGCCAAGATCGTCGATCACTACTCTCTGTTTGTGCTATTCTCTCTTCGATTTGATGACTTCTCTCCTCAATTCTTCGACCTCTCTCCTCTTTCCGACATTTGACCTCCATGGACGGAGGTCTTTATTTATAGGCGTAGAAACTGAACAGCAGAGAGAACCGCACCTTTTACGCGACGGTTATCATAACTGCTACCCACGTATAAATGATCTTCTGAATAAGCGTGTGACGCGTGTCCCATTAAGAGATAATGCGTATAACTGCTGTGAAGATCACGACATACAAGCCACGTAGTTAACTGTCCCTCGTGTAGAGATGATTGGCGTAGAAGCCAAATAACTGTCTCGTTGGCGTAAAAACCAAATAGCTGTTCTGATTACGTAAAAGCCAAGTAGGCGTAGAAGCCCAATAGGCATAGAAGCCCAATAGCGGTTAGGTTGGCGTAGAAGCCAAGTAGGCATAGAAGCCTGATGCTGCATAGATAGGTAGCTAGCATAAAATATAGCCGATTCTCCTTCCTTGACTGAGGTCTTGAGCGTATTCTGAATCAGATAGCCTGTTCACATACCTTTGCAAATATAGCCTGGGTTGGCGTATTTCGAGGAGATAGCATACGGTGTACTCCTATAGTTGAAAATAGCCAGGTCGACGTATTTTAAGGAGATAGCGTACAGCGTGCTCCTATAGCTGAAAATAGCCTGATGGCGTAATATACAGAGGTGATGATATGGACGTATTAGCCATAATTATGGCTCACCCAGTCTTTGAAAGTAGAGCCAAATCTCGTGCATTAAATGCAGAGATCTGCCCCCATCATGCGCATTAACTGCAGAGACATGCCTCGAGCTCTGTACGAAGAGCAGCTTTTGACGTGGCGGTTCATTTCGTCTCCTACTGAGTGTAAAAGCTCACGTATGCCTGTGTAAAACTAGGCATCGTATTCCCTTGAATGCGTAAAAGCAATTTGTATCAAGGAAGTGTCACTAAACGACGGTCTGGGTCTCTGTGCCGAATCATCATTACAGCCGTCGTCTGGATATTTGTGCAGTACTCTTGGTCAGGAGTCAGGTTCACTGCATGATCTGACAGGTTCATTCGAGGAATATGAAGAGTTCCTTGTACACTTCCATGCTGCATTAAAATAAGATGGGTTTTACGCCAAAGTGGCGATGTAACAACATTTTTACGTCGAAGAAGTCTAAAAATACTGCATTGCACGGGTTGCTCTGGAATTATATTTTACGCTGTACTAGCGTTGAAGCTCTGCTATACGCCGATAGCTTTGAAGTCATGTCTTACGCCACACAGCACTAAAACTCTGCTTTACGCGGGTTTTTATGCATATTACGTATAATTCAGCATCGTATTTTTTATGCTTCTACAAGACCCCCTTCAAAGTTGTTAAATTCCTCGTAAATTGAAACACTTTGAATGAAACATGAAACGGTCAAATTTGACTCATTCTACGAGGCTGATTTCTCGGCAAATTTTTGGGAGTTTGTTGGAATTCGATGTGTTCTCCTCTGCCTATATAAAGGCGATTGAGTTAACCTATTTTTCCCACACTTCCTTCACCACACAGAGATGGTTGCCAATTTCCGTTGGGTCGACTTGGGGAAGAAGAAGATCATGTTCTTCCAACATGTAAGGAGCCGAATATGAGGAAGAGGCAGCGAGGGTCTGCAAATTGAAAGATGAACTCGTTCAGGCAGAGGAGAGGGTTCTCGCTTCATCGGCAGCTAGAGATGTATTGAAGGACCGAATAGAAGCGGCTCAGTAGAACCTAGCCCGTGTGGGTGTCATCCACGCAGGTTTTGTACATGCTCGGTCTGAACTGTCTGCCTTGAACAATGAGGAGGCAAGGTTGGAGCGGGCTCGCGCTACAGTTTTGAGCTCCAGGAATGAGAGAATGGCCTCTCTGGCGCGATAGATTCGCGACTTAACTGCTCCTCCCCAATGATGTACTTCTTATTTCTCCTATAATTTTTCGGAGATAATAAAGACACATTTTCTGACTTTGTGGACCCATCACTTTAGAATATGACAGGCTAAGATGAAAGTAAAATCAGAGGTATCATTAACATGACATACTTTCGTTAAGGTTTTGCTGAATGTAAATCTATTCAGAGTTAACATGAACCTGAAAGAATATAATCCAACTAAATTTGTATACTAAACACTATCAGAGGTAATATGAACATGATAGGCTTACAAATTAGTTAAGGAATTTATTCGGAGGTCACATGAACCTAATAGAATATGATCCAGCTAACCTTTGTGCATGGTATCGTCAGAATAAGATCTTCGTCATACTCCGTTAAACGAAGGAGATAAAGTATAGTACTTCTTCGGGAATTTGCAGTTGATAGTAGCCAAAAAATTTATTAGACTTGGCTAATCTGTAAGTGCCATTTGCAATCATATAAGGGCCCTCCTTTTCTTTATGATTATTTCTGCAAATTTTGGACATCGTACTAGAGATAATATGGACGTAGTACGATACCCTATTTGTTGAGGACATCCCACTAGAGGAATTTTTGGTGGACCTATTATTTGTTACGCACATTAAGTGCAAATAATAAGTTCGAAATAAGCCCTATCAGAGGTAGTATGGACGTGATAGGTATTGTGGTTGGTAAATACATCCTGCTAGAAGATTTTTTTTTGGACCTATTACTTCTTGTGCACGAGAGTGCAAGTAATAAGTTTAGGACAAGCCCTGCTAGAGGTAATATGGACATGGCAGTTTTTGTGGACTTAACACCACTGGCGTACTTAGAGTTAAGTACGGGTGCTAAGTTGATAAGACAACCGATATCAGAGGTAATATGGACATGATAATCGATAGCCGAAAATTCAGAAAGTTTATTCAGAGGTAATATGAACATGACAAACTTTTGAGTTATGACTCCATTGGGAATGGAGGTATATATCTGCTCAGAGGTAATATGGACATGACAGTTTTTATGGACTTAACACCACTGTCGTACTTAGAGTTAAGTACGGGTGTTAAGTTGAGATGACAACCGATATAAGAGGTAATATGGACATGATAATCGATAGCCAGACCAGGAAGGTTTGTTCAGAGATAATATGAACATGACAAACTCAGCTGGGGAAATAAAGAAATGTTGGACAATAGTTCAGAGGTAATATGAACGTGAACTCATGTCCGAAAAATTTATTGTTGGAGTGATTTTCCTGAGTGGGGATTGACCTGAAGAATCCACTGGGGAAACTTTAGGGACTCATCATCCGGTATTTTCTTGAGGCAGCAAATTATCACGTTAAAGTGAAATCAATTTGCAGTGATCGTCCCCTCGTTTACAGATACAAAGTGATGACTTTGGCGTCGATCAACTCCTGGATTTTCTTTTTTAGTACATAGCATGTCCTTGTGGGGTGATGAATGTACCGATGAAAGAGACAATAATCTGGGTTATCGACTTTGCCAGCCCTCTCAGGGTATCTGATATTGGGTAGCTGAAGTTTATTTTCCTTCATCAATATATTAAAGATTTCCATGATGTCATCTTCATTGAAGGAGAAAGTCCCTTTTAGCCTTCGGGTTCCCGATGCCTGAGTTTTACGGTCTTTCGGGAAGATGGTCATCGTTGCATCATCTTCGGACTCAGAGGGAATTCTACCCCCAGCTTTAGATACTGCTTTATTTTGTCGAGGTAGACTACCCCCAGACATGTCGTGGCCTTTGCCCACAGAAGTTGATTTAGAAGAACCTGCCTCTGATATTACAGGATCAGGCTCTGGAGATTTGGAGTTTGCAAGAGATGCAGTGTACCCCAACCCAAAACGAGTTTGTTGACAGTAAGGATTACCATGCAATGGTGTTCGTCTGCCTTTTCCATAGTTGAGGCCTTGTTTCAACTTCAAATCATTCCCCATGCTTTGTATAATCTTTAAAGCTTGTGGGCTATATCTGTGAATTTGTATTTTGCCAACATCCGAATCGCAAGATTCTTCTTGTACAATCGGTCTGCTCCGCATTCGACCGAAGATTATTTGATGCTGATCGTTGCGAGTCGGTGGAACAATAAAGATAGAATCTTCATGTAGCCCATATGTCATGACGACCTTAGATGTTGACGTATCTTCCCACATGATCTCCCCATGCTTGGTAGTCAGGGGAACTGAATCCTGATTATGACTCCTGTCTTTGCGTTTCTGGATCAAGAATTCTCGCAAGTCAGTAGGATTAATGGAAGAAAAAGAAGAAGAAGAAGAAGAAGAAGAAGAAGAAGAAGAAGAAGAAGAAGAAGAGGAAGAAGGCTTGTTCCTCCTGTTTATATCAGTTGGAATGCGGATATTGGGAACCATAACTCTCTCTCTGCCACCCGTATACAAAAGTTCAGCCATGTGAGTAGCACAGGATCCATGAGGAGCGTATCTATCCACAAACTGGGTCTTCTTTACGCCGAAGGACTTCTCCTGGTGTAATTTAGAATTTTGCTCAGGCTGACGTAAAACTGAGGAAGTCCTCAATCGGCCATCAGCTTCTCGCATAATCTGGAGAGCGGGCAAATTCTTCTCTTGATGGCGTAAAAGCCGAGAGGTCGAGAAATCCGCCATTTGTTTTCTCTTGCGGATATTGCAGGGACCATCCACTCCCATATAGTGCATTTGAGATTTCTGACTTGGCGCTGAGGCTTTGTCAGAAACTACATCTGCCCCATCAGCGATGGGAGACGAGTTTTTACGTGCAATGCGCAATGTATACTTCTGGATTGGCGCTGAGGCATTGCCAGAAGTTTTGTCTGCCCTGCCAGCGACGGAAGACTGAGTTTTACGCGCAAGGCGCGAAGTGGACTTCTGGATTGGCGCTAAAGCATTGAAAGAAGTTTTGTCTGCCCCGTCAGCGACGGGAGACTGAGTTTTACGTACAAGGCACAGAGGGAGCGATGCTACAACCTCATTGGTCGGAGAGATCAGAGAGTCGGCGGGAATGGTAGGGGATGTCCAGGGCATACACACCTTACGCAATTTCCTGTTGTCTTGGACGGAGAGGGAATGAGAGCTACCCCCTGCTCGAAGCATATCTTCGTAGGCTGACTGGTCGAATTGGACGACCAAGATCTTCTTCATTGATCCTTCTGATACTATATCGTGTTGAGCAATTGCTTTCTCGTCAGATGAGAAAGTTTTCCCCAGCAGAGTCGCCATCTTGTGTTTGATAATAAACGAAAGAAATAAAAATAGATTTATACAAAACCCTTTTTTAGGTTTACAAACAAGAAGTACTATTAATCCTATATAAGGATGTTAAGTATAAAATTTAATCTGGGTAAATATTGCTATAGGAGTCTGATCTGCGGTCGATCACTTTGTCCCTTGGACCACACGATGATGAAGAAGTGTTGTAGAAGAAGTAAAAGCTTCAAAGATTGTAAGAGGGAGTGGATGCTCGATGCCAAGATCGTCGATCACTACTCTCTGTCTGTGCTCTTCTCTCTTCGATTTTATGACTTTTCTCCTCAATTCTTCAACCTCTCTCCTCTTTTCGACCTTTGAGCTCCATGGACGGAGGTCTCTATTTATAGGCGTAGAAACTGAACACCAGAGAGAACCGCACGTTTTACGCGACGGTTATCATAACTGCTACCCACGTATAAATGATCTTCTGAATTAGCGTGTGACGCATGTCCCATTAAGAGATAATGCGTATAACTGCTGCGAAGATCACGACATACAAGCCACATAGGTAACTGTCCCTCGTGTAGAGATGATTGGCGTAGAAGCCAAATAACTGTCTCCTTGGCGTAAAAACCAAATAGCTGTTCTGATGGCGTAAAAGCCAAGTAGGCGTAGAAGCCCAATAGGCATAGAAGCCCAATAAAGGTCAGGTTGACATAGAAGCCAAGTAGGCGTAGAAGCCTGATGCTGCATAGATAGGTAGCTAGCGTAAAAGATAGCCGATTCTCTTTCCATGACTGAGGTCTTGAGCGTATTCTGAATCAGATAGCATGTTCACATACCTTTGCAAATATAGCCTGGGTTGGCATATTTCGAGAAGATAGCATACGGCGTACTCCTATAGTTAAAAATAGCCAGGTTGGCGTATTTCAAGGAGATAGCGTACATCGTGCTCCTATAGCTGAAAATAGCCCGATGGCATAATATGCAGAGGTGATGATGTGGACGTATTAGCCATAATTATGGCTCACCCAGTTTTTGAAAGTAGAACCAAATCTCGTGCATTAAATGCAGAGATCTGCCCCCATCACGCGCATTAACTGCAGAGACATGCCTCGAGCTCTGTACGAAGAGCAACTTTTGACGTGGCGGTTCGTTTTGTCTCCTACTGAAAGCTCACGTCTGCCTGTGTAAAACTAGGCAGCGTATTCCCTTGAATACGTAAAAGCAATTTGTATCAAGGAAAGGTCACTAAACGACGGTCTGGGTCTCTGTGCCGAATCATCATTACAGCCGTCGTCCGAATATTTGTGCAGTACTCTTGGTCAGGAGTCAGGTTCACTGAATGATCTGACAGGTTCATTCGAAGAATACGAAGAGTTCCTTGTACACTTCCATGTTGCATTAAAAGCAGATGGGTTTTACGCCAAAGTGGCGATGTAATAACCTTTTTACGCCGAAGCAGTCTACAAATACTGCATTACGCGGGTTGCTCTGGAGCTATATTTTACGCTGTACTAGCGTTGAAGCTCTGTTGTACGCCGATAGCTCTGAAGTCATGTCTTACGCCACACAGCACTGAAACTCTGCTTTACGCGGGTTTTTATGCATATTGCGTATAATTTTGCAGTGTATTTTTTATGCTTCTACAGCTGCCAGACCCGTCGACCTGTCCTCCACCTTAGCCGAGTTATTTCCTTTCCCGACCGCATCTCCTTCACCACCGAGCTCCCTTCTCCCTGCATTCACTCGGCCTTGCCCCTCCGGCCATGAGGATCACCACCACCATCATCATCAGCAGTCCCGACCACCCGACATGTCCCTCTACTCCGACTGACGCTGCTACGTCCCTAACGCCGGAGCCGACCTGAATGCCTGTCGACTCCCCCTACTCCGGCAACCATCCGATCCGACCATCTCCCCTATCCATCTCCTCCAGCCGAGAACTTCCCCGCCTGAAGCACCGGACACTCCTTCTTCCCCGAGCAGCAGTTCATCCCCGGCTGCTCCTGCTTCTCTCCCCGACTCCTCCAGAGCTTCCTCCTTCCGCTGCCTCTACTCCGACCACCACCGAATCATCAGTTCACCGCCTCCACTCATCACAGTCCCGAGCTCCCCCTCCGGCCGGCTTCTTCCCCGGCTCTTCCCTGCCCCGCCGACTGACATCACCCCGACCCGCTCCTCTTCCCGACTGCCACTGCTGCTCCACCCGACCTCCCTCCAGCTTTTCCCTCCGGCCGCGAACATCACCCTCTCCCCCGCCTGAATCCCTCTGACCTCCTTCGCCTTACCCGTCCACCACGAGCCGCTTAACCACCACCATCAGAACCATCACCACCACCCTACACCACCAGTGACCCCCTGCCTCCTCCTTCTCGACCACCCTGGCACCACCAGCCTCCACCACCAGGACCACCACCTCGTCGTCATCTTCGTCATTGTCGTGCATGCGCACAGGTACGGTTTCTCCTCCCCCCCCTCGCGTACACGTACGTGTGTATGTAGTATATGTATGTAGGTAGTGTATAAATGTATGTATTAGTATATATGTAATAGTGTATATATATTCAATATATATGTATATGTATGTGTATTGGTATATTTTCATATAGTATATGTTTAATAAAATGTATTTTGGGTATATATATATATATGTAGCATGATATATATTTGTATTGGTATATATATATATATATATATATATATATATATATATATATATATATATATATATATATATATATATATATATATATATATATATATATATATATATATATATATGTACATATATACGTATATAGTATATGTATTATTTGGCACATATATATATAAATATAGTATACGTATATTTTTACTTGGTAAATATATATGTAAATATATATATATATCTATATGTTCAGTATACGTATTCTTTCGTATACATAAATATTGGTTGTATATATAAAATATGGTATGTATATTTTCAAACGTATATATATAGTATATATTTTTATTTAGTGTATATACACTTATACATATTTTGTATATAATTATTGGTATAACCATATATATGTATTATATTTAATTATTGATAATATGTAAAATTGATGAATATTTTAGGCAACCCGAGTGTAATTGCGGATACCCCGTATTTACGTGGACCTGTAACCCTGTTATTTATTAGAAGGCTGCCATATATACAGTCACGTATTGGCGAGACCCGTATCACCGACTGTCTAAATTCACAGCAATTACAGACACGACACTCGCGCAATTTGACGCACACTTGACCCTAGTTGACCAGTGTCATGCCTAGCGTGGCCCTGAGTTCAGTGTATTTTATTGAGTGCTAGTGTAATGTCTGATGCAATATTATATTTTATGATATGTCTATAGGACTGTTGGATCATCCAGACGATACTCTGGAACAGGGCATTGGTATTACCAGCTAAGGACCCAAGGCGAGTATATTCTCTGATAATTTTCAATTATTTGATAATATCTATAATTCCAGTATCTAGAAATGTTACATCTGATTCTTGACACTGTGTTACACGGACTAGTATATAGATTGGATCTGGAGTCATGAGATGTTACATTGATTATCGTATTGACATTGTATACGACATTGATATTTAGACCTTGTACATGATATATTGGATATTGCTCGTGTATCGTGACGTGTCATGATTGGATCCACTATACTAGTTGGGGGCGGTGGAAATTTTAGTATATTATGTGATCATACCCAACTCTACATGCATCATAGCTCGCCCCACACCTCACGTCGGGTGCGGCCTGACCATTACATGCCTCATAGCTGTTATATATGATTAGCCTGACCACTACTTGCATCATAGCTAACCAAATGGTTAGCCTGATCTTACATGAATTATAGCTAATCATATGTAACAAGCCTGATCTTGTCCCAAGCCGATCACATGATAGACTGATATTTTAAACACTTAGAATAGTTACAGTTCTCTATTTTAGATCATATACTACATCACCCGTATATGATATTGTACCTCGTTCTCTTTATTTCATATATACACTGACTGTATCATATTGCTTATATTGCCTGTCTCATTATATTGCCTGTCTCTTTATTATGCCATTGCATTTATTCATTGTCTTCTCTCAGTATATAGCATCATCTGTTTATTATTTTATAGCCCTTATCAATTAAATGGAACTGTTATTTGAGATGTACTTTGCTCCTTCCTGACTGAAAATAATTTTCCAGACTATGCCTTAGAGGACTGGTGTCTGACATTTATGGACCACAGGGTGAGTAGCTGCAGACTTGGAATTGGTAGTTCAGTTGTGATTCCGGAAGGTCTAGCCAGAATCACTAGTTATCTAGTTAGTTCTTTTAGCAGATTATTTTGGTACCAGATTTGTCTCCGGCATACTCTTTGAGACTTGGATTATATTGTTGAGTTAGACTATTTCTATTTAGACTTGTGATGCATCTTACTTGTTTCTTCGAGATCTTATCGTGATGTAGTTATGTGATTGAGTATGTTGTTCATATATATTGTGGTATCCGTGTCTCCTTATGGAGTTGGATGCTCGTGTGAGATTGTTTAGATAACATCATGACCTAGACAGCGTTCTACCACCGATGCTGCAGCGTAGGCTGAACGTACCCACGTACTCGTACCCCAATTCCGGGTGCGGGTCGTTAAAGTATGCTACCATTGCTATTTATGGCCATCCTGCTGACAGACTATAGGTGTCGCATGTGCCTCTGTTTGGTGGCCGCATAGGACTCCTTCAACAGAATGAGATTATAACTGTAGTCGCATGCCACGGACTGGCTGCCACGTGGTCTTCATTATAATATTTTGTTGAAGAGATCTCGGGGTTGTTGCGTGCGTGATTTGGTCAGCTGGACAAGTAGTCAGCACAGATTGTGCGTGAAATCATATTCAGTTGTAATAGAAATATCCTACAAATCGAGAGCCGTATAATATCTTGGCCGCAAATCGTCGTGGCCGCATACGTTCTCTCGTTTGGCCTTGGTCGTATTGACACTCTTGCTGCACGATATTGTGGCTGCATACGTGCTCTCGTTTGGCCTTGGTCGGATGGACACTATGGCCGCATGATGACGAGGCCGCATGGGTATGTAGCCTCATGCAAGCTCTCATCTGGCCTTGGTCGGATGGACACTCTGGCTGTATGATGACGATGTTGCATGGGTATATGGCCGCATATTTTTCTCATACTCTCCTCTCTTCTTCCTCTTTTTTGTTGTTGCTATGGCTCCCAAGATCTCCTCCACCACCACTGCTGCCAAGAATGTCCCTAAGGGCAAGATGTTACAACCCGCACCCAGAATAAGGGCACAAGTGGTGAACAACGTCCAGCCTACGTCGTAATAACAACGTAGAACGCTGTCTAGGTACTATCTAACATCTCACACACACAATATATATATATATATATATATATATATATATATATATATATATATATATATATATATATATATAGTTAGTACCTGTCATGCTATATCAACTCCCAAAAGGAAGAACAATATAATAATAACATAAATGGGAATAATACTCAATCACAATATCAAACTAGAAGAAGAATGTTACGATATGGAACAGAAGTAAAAGAAATATAAGAGTCTCAATACAAGTCAAATATCAACATAAGTCTCAAAATAATAATACATGCCATGGAAGTCTACTAGTCTAATACAACTCATAAGAAAGTCTAAGTATCCCCAACTGGTAGTACTACAATAAGTGGCTCTACGGTTATAGGCTCAACTGGTTCACCCTCCTATGGTTCATAGTGCATAAGACACCAGTCCTCTAATTAATCATCTAAAAAATATATTCAATCAGGATAGAGCAAAGTACAATCCAATAACAGTTCCAATAATTGACAAAAACTATGAAACAACAATAATAATAAAAATATATAATGGAAGTAACTGAACTAGACAAAATCACAGAAAGGGAATCATGGTAAGCAATGGAAATAACTTAGAACAATATGATATAGAACATCACTGTGATGAACTGGAAATAAGAAAATGAAATAATAGCTTGTGCCTTGAAATATTAGCAAAATATGTGATCGACTTGGGCCTAACACTGGCTATATAAATAAATAGGAGCTAGCGTGACCACACGTGAGTTGCATGATTTGCTAGCTATCACGGGATATACTATATCATGGGCTATAAGGTATGATCACATATTACTAATATTTTTCATCCTCCGGCTAGTACACGGATCCAAATCACGACACGTTATAACACGTATATCATGATGCAAGGTCTATAATATCAATGTCACACCCGATTCCAGATTTGATATTTCTTGAATTTCTAGAATTTAATTTTTCTTGATAATGTATTCCTGTTGTATTTCTTATGTTAGTTCATGTTATTTTATTTATTGTTTTATTTTTTCTGTTCTTGAGAGAGACTATCCGAGACCAGCAGAATACCCTTTGGCATTTCCATAGACCCGGTTTATGACCCGCATGTAGAATGGACCCTTGGTTCGATTCCTTTTGGGTGATCCTATTACTAAACCATCTTTCTCTCCTCTCTTAGTATATATATATGAGCTTTTCTCTCTCGCCTCTCTTTCTTCTTCATTTTTTATTTCCTTCTTCCTCCTCTCCCTCAAGCTCCCCCTAACCCTAGCCATAGGGAGAAGTTGCTGTGACTTGGGCCATGAGAGGAGAGGCTAGGAGCCACCCAAGGTAAGTACATCTTGCTCAATGGTGTAGTCATGAATTTTTGAATTTTTTATATATGTTATTGTTTTAAAAATGTATTTGATAAAAAAATGTTCTCCTTGAGTTGCTGATCATATTTACTTCTTAGAATTTTGGATTTTGATGTATAGATTTTTGTAGATCTGAGTTTTAAGTTTATGATTTTTGTATGTTCCATGAGTATTTCTTGGTTTTGACCTATTAAAACTTTGTGTTTTCAAAAATTAGTTATTTCTTATGTTAGAGCAATTCATTTTGAGCATTTTGGCTTTTGATTCATTTAATTTTGAGTTAAAATAAAGTTTTTATGAAGAAAACAATTTTATATTTTTGAGCTTTCGGCCATGGCTTAACTTGCTGTTGGAGAAGACAAAGTCTTCATGCGGCCAGCTACCTATGTGGCAGAGAGCGCTATGGGCCCGAGAGGGTTATGCGGCCTGAACTCCTTGCCGAATACTCATAGTATGCATCCATTTGTTGGACGCATGACTTTACATCACATAAAGTATTTTGGAGCTAATCCTTGAACTGCTTGTGTATTCACTCGCTGAACGAATAAAAAATTCGCTAAGTCCAAGAGGAACATCTATGCGGCAATCAGAGCATGCAGCAAGCGGACTTATGTGGCATTGGCAATATGTGCCTCTTCTCTTTTGCCGCATAACTCTGCTTTACCGTTGCACATCTTTTTATGGTTTTATCTTTTCTTCCTGATACACTTTATGGCTTGTCACATCAATCACTTTATGTCACTTCATTGACACTTTATTTATTGGCCGTCACTTTGACACTTGTCCCGAGGAGTAGACTTTAACCCTGAGTATGCTGCCAGTGGGTGCATGCGGCAAGTGAGTCCATGCAGCCAGTGAGCGCATGTGACAAGCGAGTGCATGCGGCCAGTGGGTGCATGCCGCAAGTGAGTCCATTCGGCCAGTGGGTGCATGCGGCCACTATTTTTTGTGTGCATTTTTATTATGCTTCATTTAGTAATTTTTTAGTAATTATTGTGGTGTGCTTTCTTATGTCGATACAAGTTTACGTTACCAGACTAGTTTATGTACTATTTCAGAATTCTCACGACACCGTAGAAATAATTTTATATAAAAATCTATTACATTTGGCATCGGACAATCGAGTGTGAGTATTGCCAAATGTATCGCGAGTCGCTGATACGATAACTCGTAAAACGCTCGTACCCGTGATCCGTCATTCTCGGGAAGTTCTCGAGTGTCCACGACTCGAGAACTTGAAATAATTTAGTAATGATTAAACAAGATAATATTTACCTAGATCATTGGGGGGGAAGAATATTGCGCTACCTGCTACCCTGATCCCCAAGGGCCTCATGCAGCATGGAACAACCCTGCTAGACAAGGGCTCAATGACTGACCAAGTTTACGCGTCCTACGGCACTATAAGCTTTTGTTTTATATTTCAGTATATGCATTCCAGTATTTGTTCCAGTTATGTTTCAATGGCAGTTATGTTACCAGAACATTTACCAATAAGTTTATATTTTCAAAAAATAGTTTTACTTTCAAAACCTCTTTATGTTTACAAAGCCAGTTCCATTTTACAAAAACCTTTTGTTTATAAAACTAATCTTATTTACAAAAATTCACTTAGATCTTTAAAATCCAGTTTATGCTTACTTTATGTTGTGTTATGCAATCAGTTATCTGCATTACTTTCTTATCCATCATTGTTTGTGATGTGCATTATAAGTACTAGACAAGCGTACCCTTGTCTATCCGGGTTAAATGCAGTGTCGGTGGAAGCGATATTCTTCAAAGCATGCATTTGTTAGTTACCAGATTTATGATAACCCTAGTTAATTATAGCAAGCCGTAGACTTGTTTGGCCTTACAATGTTTTCATATTCGTTAAGCTCGCCTTTTTAATTTATTCTTCGGCGCGTGTTTGGGGTGCTAAGTTATGCTCGGTGAAGGTCTGCAACCCAGGTTCTTGTTTGGTTTAAGGGTTGTGGTCCCGATCCGGAGTAGTATCTATGATCTCTTACCGCTCGTCACCTTACTTTCATTTCTGCACTTATTATCAGTTCTTCCAATATTATTCTTGAGACAAGTACGTTGGTACCGTATAAGTCTCAGTCTGCATTTATTTTTAATATGTCTCTTTTGCTTATGTTGTCATGTATTTGGTCTATCACCTCAAGCTCCTTTGTGGTACTTATTGCATGGGGTTCTGACCCTACTAGTTTCCTTTGGCCAGATTTCTCCGAGGAGACCCAGGATCCACCGTACTTCCAGCAAGATGGATCGCACTCGTAGGACTGCGGCCGAAGCTCGTGAGTGGGTTTCCTTCCTCTAGCCCTCATATTATTATTCATTTTTGTGGTACTTTAGTAAGAGGCAGTGTTAGCCCCTTATTTTGAGATCACTTCTCTGAATACGGTCGACATGATGTATATATTAGACCATGATTGGTATATTTGATCATGTATATTTTTATACTCTGCTAGTGCAGCATTTTGTATTCACTAGATTCATGATCATATGTGACGTATAATTTGGAATACCTCTTTACTTTCATATATGATATACTTTTGTACTTGTATTGCTGGATTAAGATAATAGGATTTGTCATCCTTAGGACTGACGTCATAGCATGCTAGAGTTCACCCATCTGTCTTCTAGACGATCTTAACACATTGCGGCTTACTTCGGTGTTCTGTAAGGCGCGGTTGGCCATGTAAGTCCCTGTATTTGCCCAGTATTCTGGGAGCGGGGCATGACAATCATGCACTATGATCATGGTCTATATAACCACAGAGATATAACGTAGTCACTAAGTAATCACGAAGCACGAAACCGTGATCACTGAGTTATCACGACAATAACATCTCATGACAATGATCCATGTATACCAATCCGTGTAAATATCGTGTCAGGAATTAAAGATCTCAATACTAAATACATAAAACATAGAGACTGTCAAATAAGAAAACTTTCAGAGAATATACTCACCTCTGTTCGGAACAAATAATGTCACTCGGTGTCCGAGCCGGTGTCACACTCACCTATATATGAATGGCATGTCAAATGGTGTAATAAAAGTGAGAAATGAGCTAAATGCATTAAAGATGCTTTCTAGGCCAATACTGGTCATACACCAATTTCTAGGTCTAAGCTAAGGTTATAAGTCTAAATTGGTCATTAGCTAGCTATCACTAGGTTATATTAGGTATTACCTAAGTTAATAACTTAACACACACACACACACACATATATATATATATATATATATATATATATATATATATATACCAGTTAACTATAGATATCTAACAATCCTTATAACCCACTAACTTAGTTATACACTAACTAAACTTAACTCGAACTGAATATCTTATCCTATCCAAATATCATAACCCTCTCTCTATAGATATACTATCTATATAATTGAGTATCACTATACTTACTTATAAACCCCCTAAATTTAAAAACCATATTAATTATTTAATTAATTATTTAATTGATTTATAGTAATTATTAGCTAATTAGAAGAAATAGAATTTATTGGATTTTTATTGCTAGGTGATTGTGTAATAGAGGATTTATGGAGCAACCGTAATTTTTCCTTAATTTATTTCATGTAGGAGATCTTGTGGACAGTTGATAGATTAATTGTATGCTCTAATATAAATTTCTAGAATTATATATATATATATATATATATATATATATATATATATATATATATATATATATATAGAGAGAGAGAGAGAGAGAGAGAGAGAGAGAGAGAGTTTATTAAAAGGAAAGAAATAGAAAATAAGAAAAAGAATAAAGGAAAAAGAAAATAAAAGGAGATTAAAACCCTAACTAAAACCTACCCAAACCCACCTAGATACCCGCTACCCGTGAGACCCGTTACCCGCTATTCATCAACAACAGCATCCGCACAGCAGCTAAGAAACCCCCCCCCCCCCCGCGCGCTGTATTCGACCCCCTCCCCCCCCCCCCCGCACTCTATATATATATATATATATATATATAAGTTACACCCTAAACCCTAACCCTAAAATCTTCATCTCCTCTCGACCACCGTCGCGCCGCCAGACCCCAGAGCCACCGCCGCCACCGTTCACCGCCGGAGCCCCAGCGCCGCGTCCGTCGTGCACGACAGCACGCACACCCGCGACAGCAAGTACACGGCAGCGAAGCTGTGTTCACGCCTCATTTTTTGTGCCCTCGCTCGACCAAACTCGACCCCGTCTTCACTGATATGTTCACGACCTATCATTCTTCCAATAATGTGTATTAGTTTACTTCGAACAACGCGTAACCCTAGGCAAAAACTGAGGCAAAGTTGGCAAAAAATGACAACTTTCGATCGCAGAAAACTGCGGTAACCACCCATGTTTAAGGACTCGTATCTCCAACCACAGAGATTCGAATTTAGTTTTTCTTTTTTGTATACAAAGACCACCTAACCGAGAATAATTCTTGTTAAATATAATATTTTATTTGTTGTTGTATGCTAAATTTAATAAGATTGAAAATCCCAAAAACCTACTTTTTTAACTTCCAGAATTTGTGATACGGAGCACGCTCCGCCAAACGGGGCCGTCCTGTCATGTACCAATTATACCGAAAGACGCGTATGGTATGTCCAAATGTGTGGACTTTCACAAAAACTGATTCTGACGCGTGTGCGCGTTGGAATCAGCCCGTATCCGCAAAAATCTCCCGTATCGCAACTTTTGCAAAACCTCACACCAATTGTTGTACGCTCCTCAGAATGCGACGAAACTTATACCACTGGACTCGTAATATCGCGCTGGTCCTGTGACCCAATTTTTACGCAATTCTGAGATAGTTGACCAAACTGCCTATTTGCGAGCCCTACGATTGACTTTTTGGGCAAATTTGTGTTCGGCTCACCGGAATCCAAAATTGGACATTCCGTTGAGTTTGTACTAACATTTAGAGCTTGTTTGACCTATAATTTGTCCCATTTAAAGACCTTTACCTTGGCACGCTTTTCGGTACAAAGTGGCCCACATGTGCACTTTGACCCAAAATTATCGTTTTGCCCCTGTGTCCAAATTGGATGAAAGGGTTGTGTTTTATTGCTATCTCAGTGATTCTGAAAATGTTAGTGATGTTTATTTCAACATCCGGAGACGTTTATTCTGAGGTCGTAGTTTCTGACTCTTGGTATTTGACATCTGGACGTTATATTTTGCAGCTCTCTTACCAGGCAAGTATACCTTGCCATTGTACTGTTATTCATATTCTATATGTTGCATGCATATTTATTTCTGTCATTTAGTTCATATATTTTAAACTGTTATATAAACTGCATGTCCAAGGAAACTTGGGTGCAACGACGGTGTCGTCGTGATCTGTTTTTATTATGTATATGCATGTGACCTAGTTTATGAGACTACCCCATTATCATGAAGCATCATTAGGTTTCATTGGCCATGACACAGCTATTCTTACACGAGTATGAGTCTCATATAGGACACGGACTCGCGTACTGGGTTGGCCTCCTGTACGTATGGGCTGTGCGTTAGGGATAACTACTGTTAGAAACTTTGCATGCTAGTAGACTTGGCAGTTATTAGAGGTATTATCGTGTCATGGATGTGACATGCTTAGAGCATGGGGTAGGAAAAATAACAAGTAAGGCGTGTGGGCTCCGTTGCACTTTTCTTTTTGTAACCCGGATGCTCCACCGGAGATACGGGCGGTGATGATCCCTATATTACCTGACGGCCTCTGCCGTTTAAAAGATGACATGCTTTTTAGGCCCCTGAATCTCCAAGAGAATCATGCCAATCCCATTTATAGCCAGATAGCCCACGCATTGGAAAAGTTATTCTTAAACTGCATTCACTTAAACGGTTAGGCGACCCATTGGATTTTATTTTACAGTACTTATTGGCATGCTTCTATGTATCTTGTTATGTCTCTCCGAGGACCTGGTCCCTTTCCAGGTGTAGATGTTTATGAGTATTCGTAGGAGCGCAGATCCGGACTTGTTGCTTATGTTTCGAGGAGGTCTTCTCTTCGAGCCTCATGATTATTAGGATGTACTTATATTGTGTTTGCTTTTATATTCTAGTTCGGTAGTGGATTTGTTTCCATCCGACTGTCATCCTTAGAGACTTTATATTGAGATCTAGTTATATAGATATTGGTTATTTATTTATTTCTATTTTATTTCTGTGGATGAGATTTAGTTATACCCTGTGACTTGTGACATATTTACCACTTGTGGAATTTGATATTCAAAATACAGCGTACGCATGTGTTATGGTTTCCATATATTGGAGTTGCCATATACATGCGGCTGGCATGGTCACATGTTCCTAGTCCTACGTATTTTGGGACTGGGGCGTGACATTACTATCTTGGTATTTAAGATACCTTGATAAACCATCTCATTACCTTAATTATCTCTATTATCTACACTAGGATACCCATAAACTCAATACTAAACATTACCCTCCTCTAGGCATCCAGGAATACCAACATCAACTTGCAACTTCTACTTAATGTTGTTGACAGTCCCCCCTATAACCCGACTGATGGGTGTAGGAACCCCCATCCCTATTGCTGCTATGAACTGGTATATGATGAATTAAGGTCTGATGCATTACAAGAATGGTCTGATGCACAGTCTAACTAATCCCCTACCAATCATGAAATCTGATGATACATATGGCTGCTGCCAATGCCCATGTATCAACAAATTATATACTCAAAACCTTTCCCCTAGCACTCGACCAAGCCCCATACTTTACCCTTTATTACTCCAACCTACTGCACCCTAACATTACTAACTAACTTTAAACCTATACTAACAGACATGTCCATAACTACTGACTGATAACTAACTTAACACTGATATACGACTAACCTGGCCCCAACGAACTTACTGACTACTAAGTAGCTAACATACACTACTAAAAGTATTAACAATATGACTGAAATAAAATCACCACAGATATACCTAATGATGTATACCCTCTGATACTCATTATAGTATCAAAAATGATACACAACAATAGCTACCTACTGCTACTTACCTGTGTATGTAGCCTGACCCCAACATCATTTGCTACTGTTGTTAAGATAGTCCATGACAGCCCCCCCCCTTTGCTGTCATACATTTGCCCGACTCCCACTGCACCTACACCCACACACAGACACAACTGTGCACTCCCCACTTCCCTCTCTAATCTCATGTTACACATATCACATACACACTCTCACATATATGTATATACTACACACATGTAAGACAATAAATAATGAATGAATAATTATACATAGACATATATAACCCTATACAATATCTATATGATATATGAGCAACATTTAAGCAAACACCTATAGTGCACAAATAGAGTATTCATGATACTCATCCTATTGAAATGTCAAAACCCCAAATACTTTACAATATACATTCCTACATATCAAATGCATCATAATATAACTAAAGTGACTTGTCACAATGAGAATTGAGAAATAATTGCACAAAATACCCAAAATAGAGCCACATATCACTCTGTATCGCAAAATACCATGATACGGCCTACACGTACCTATTTTTGGACACATATCTAGTCCCACAATCCCGATCTAAGTCTAATTAGACTAAAATAGTCCCATGACACACACTTGATGTGTCAATTACGTAATTTTCCAAAAATACACACAAAAACCTATGTAGAATTCATAATACACATTCAATTAGCCTAGAACTTGTTCCTATAGGTAATTATATGCCACAAGAAGGTTACTAATGGTAAAATGCATGATTTGGAACCTATAATGAAGGTGAATTTAGAACTGTACCTATTGGAAGATGAATTCCTAATGAAATACACAATGGACACAATCCGGAAACGATATCCTTGCCACAAGCTCCTTTTTCTAGTGCTCCTTGCAAGTCCAAGCTCTAATACTTTTTGGGTGATGATAATGAGAGTAAAATGAAAATGAATTGGGACATATTGATGAAGGGGTGAAAGAATTGGGGATCTAAAAATTTGGGGATCCAAAATTGAGAGTACAAATGAAGAGAGGAGAGAGAGAGAAAGAGAGAGGGAGAGGGAGAGGGAGAGAGGGGAGAGCCCCTCTATAGTGGTTAGCTACTATTCCCCCTTCTCCAAGTCACATCAAATGTCAAACTTGCCCCTATTTGGTTGTTATGCATAGGATTAGAGAAGGGCTAATTTGGAAAGTTTCTACACTAATGCCAATTAGTCTAATTCTCCTATTAATTAGTGGGAATGGGTCCATTGGGCTTGGTTCATGTTAGACTCAAATAATTATCATGACAAGTCTAATTAGATTCACAAGTGTCAAGTCTAACTAATAGGCTAGTCCACTAATTAATGAATAAATAGCACAACCACAAATATTAACTATTAGCACATATAAATAAATATTAATCTCTAAAAATAATTATACGCAAATTGACTAAATTACCCTCATTTAGAAAAGTGAGGGTGACACAAGGGCAATGCTAAGGGGAAGGATCGCGCTGCTGCAGCAGACCCTTCCCCCCCCCCCCCCCTCCGACATTCAGTTGTCGATCAAGGGTAGGTTTTCTGGAGAAGTCATTCAGATTTTGGAACACATATACACATGTGCACGGTTGGATGCATGGATGCGTCTATGCGCCAACTATTCACTACCACATGGCTGATTCGGCCATATGGATTTCCTAGGCCACATGGCTGACTCGGACGCATGGCTAACTCGGCCACATGGGTTCCTAGGCCGCATAGATGACTCGACTGCATGCGTTCCTAGCCAGCATGGCTGACTTGGTTGCATGTTTGGCGTGATCGCATGAGCACATCGCTTTAGAACATTAACTTTGATCTATCTCCTTTGTGGTTTCTGCAGTAACTTTGCCAACCACTCCTTCTGGCGAACTGGTCTTTGGGCAACACCCCTTACCCTTGAATATGAACCTCGAGCCCCTAACGACGGCCATCCAGAAACAGGTTGCCAAGGATCTTCCGCTCGAACGACAACAAAAGATCGTCGAGCATACTCCATCTTTCTTCTTGAGTCAAATCTACTCGGGGGAGATCCCTGCTAAAGATGGTGAGCATTTCTTCGAGAGGCCGTACTTCTTATTTGGTGATGTACTGGAGTCTTCCTAATTCGATATGGGAACGACTAGGGAGAACTGGTCTTTTACCTTTCGCGAGACGGAGATGAATTTTTCTTCTTTCGAATGTCACATGCCTCTGTCGGACCTGAAGGTGATGATGGGCCCATGGCGGATGGACTGGAACTTAACCCCTGAGCCACAGGGGCCCCTCATTGGCAATGTCCGATGTGGGACCGGAAAGAACAAGGAAGAGTTTTATAGCGTGAATGAGTCACCTTCGTACTCCTTGTTGGGACTGAAGCCTGGTCTTATCGGCAGTGACCTAGGACCGAACCTTAGCTTATATGCGGCGGGCACCTTCCTCTACCAAGTTGCTAAGAAGGGGATCTACCCTACCGGATATTTGTGGTCTCTCAGCTAGTTGCATTAGAATGTCTCCTGGTGCCGTCTAACCCAGTGGATCTTGAAGAAATATGAGTGGGAACTCAGAGCCGCCGACTTGTTCTTTGCCGTGAATGGTACTTGTTATGGCTTGGAGGTGAACCGCCCTATGTTCATCGCCCTGATGGAGTTGTACAACCTTCGTACATGGACCTTCTTTACGTCCGGTGGTGAGATGGGACTAGCCTTACATGTGATAATTGTCGTCTCAAATCTCCCTTGGGGCGATGAGCCCCATGAAGAGTGTACCCCGAGCAATAAAAAGCTTAGGAAATTGGAAGCAGAGGACCCGGAGATCCTGACGGTGTACCAAGAGTTGCTATGCCATCACGACATATGCCGGAGTTCTTCGAAGAAGAAGAAATCTATTGAGGGATCATCTTCTCACATTAAGACCTTGACTCGCCACCTCTTTTCGGAGCCGAACGAGTCCAATAGAGTTCATGTTCGGGCATCATAAACCAAATAGAAAGTGGCTGATTCTATCCATGTGATGAAGGACTTGGCCGTCGAGGTTAAGGAAGTTGAGGGCTCCTCGAAGGAAGAGGGCGAACCCCTTGACAAGATGAGTGGCCTCGAAGAGGAGCTCAGCTATTTTTATATAAATACGCACCAGGTATCCCCTAAGGCTGTGCTAGCAGGGTACTTGATACTCTGGTTGTGCAACTGCGTAGTCCCAGACTAGTCTGGGATAATAGAAAGGATCAGCCGTACTCTGATACTACCAGTTGTGAAGTTGGCTTTCGGCCACAAGCTGGCCCTTCTACTGACCATGGTGGGTTGCATCCGTCGTGGTCTCCGCAACTTTGCTTAGAAGGTGGATGACCATCCTGGTAAAGAGCATTTCAACAGGGTCGAACTCCCTAACCATAACTTGATGGGTTGGCTTCTCCTGCATCACGGGTCCTTGATGAGCCCTGGGACTGAAGAGAAAATGGTGGTCGCCGATGCCCAGATCCGCAGGTATCGGATGATGAAGTGGCGGTACGATATTGTCCTTGCTGGTAGGAGGGAGCTTCCTTTATAACTGGCTGGACCTTTTTCACGTCCGAGCCCGAGTTTACCGCCGATGAAAGGAACGTCATTCATCACGATGATGCGGGGGGGGGGGGGGGGGGCTCGAAGCTTGTTTGAGAGGCACTTTTGCTGGCTCCAAGCCATCTGTCCCTCTCACCTGGTGTATCAGAATAAGGCTGTCGTCTGCGTGGAGCCTTACCTACACAGCCGGTTTGCTCGTCAGTTTGGCTACATTCAGCTTTTACTGGGTCATCCGAGCGCTTCTCTCGGGTATAGTGACAGTTTTATCAACGGGGCCCGAGCATGGAGTTACTATACTGTTACCGTCACCCGGGTCAGGTTCCAATTGCCAACAGCCGAAGTCATGCCAAGAATGTTGTACACCACGGTAAAATATTATTGTATGACGAACACTCTGTCGACTAACTTTGACCAGGGATAAATTATATCGAAGGCACCATGATGATGCCTCCGGATGCCTAAGTGAGTAGGACACCCAAGAAGGGCAAGGGAGTGGCCAAGCCTCTGATCGTAGAGTTGGAGCCGTAGACCAGGGAAGACACAACATATTCGCCTGATGATCCCCTGCCTACCAAGCACAAACCAAAGATGGAGAGGCATCACGCTCGCCACTCTAAGAGGGCGAGGATGGATGTGGACCAAGGGCCAGAATCTATGACAAAATCTAAGTCCCCTGCGAAGGGGACTGTGAGCAAAGAGGTATGACCCCTTGCACCAGTGGCTTCTGAAACAGAGCCCACTTTAAATGCTATGGCGGCAGTTGTAAGCCCTCTTAGTTTGATTCTGCCTGGTCCTCTATATAAATATTTCAGCTCTGATATGTTTGAAAATTTGCAGACATAGGAGAGAAGGGACAGTCCCTGGCGAGCAACTGCTTTGGTGGTTTCTTACGCAGAACCGGAAGAGGAAACCTCCCCGGAGTCCGATATAGGTGCCTCGAAACTGGTACCTGAGACCTCGGAAGCTCAGGGCTTGAGTGCAGCTTCAACGGAGCAGCCTTATACCCTATTGGAGCATATATCTATAGAAGACATGGAAGCCATGGGGGAGGCTATGACAATATTGGACGAGTCATAACACGTGTTGTCTCCCTCCGGTATGTCATTTCGCAACTTCACAAGATCAAAAAAAAATTGGCTTCTTCTTTCAATTCTCTAGGTGAAGTTAATTACTTATTGTTCTGGTTCAGTAGGCTATGTCTCTCCTTTAAGGACCGTGGACGTGGCCGCCAAAAAAGATGTCCTGGAGGAGGGGGGCAGTGAACTTGTTAGGAAGGCACCCAAGTCTCTCTCTAGTTCTGGTGACAGACATCCTGAAGTGCCGCCTACGGAGGCAGCAGTGGACGAGGTCCCTACTATTGCGGGTCCTTCTGGTGCGGCAGCTGCACTCCCAACTATTATTATCGGGGGCTCGGCGGCTGAAGCCTCTATAGTTATTGGGGTGGTAATCCATCATGAGGAGGTTGTTTCCGATGTTCCCGGTACTGCGATTGCTGGGTCGTCTTCTGAGGCTACCGTACCGCAGTCTGGGATTGGCCTACAGGCAGAAGCCGACGCAGCAGGGCATCCTGTTACTCTTATCCCAAGTCGCGGTACCACCCTACCATCTGTTGCTCAGTTGCCGGGCATTCAGGCGTTCCATTAATCTATAAAGGATTGGATGGCGAGCAGGACTGCTGGTCGCTCCTCTATTGTTGCTTCACCCTCAGGATCTTCGAGTATCACCGTACGACTTGTCGAGCTAGTGGCTTCTTCCTCCTTCTAACCCCCTTTGACTTCGGCTACACTGGAAGAGCTTGACGAGAATATCAGACTCTCTATTCGAAGCTTCTATATGTTCCTGAAACAAGGAGTCGAGGGCGTGATAAGGCGCAACAAATCCTTCGCCTGGGCAAAGCACTTTGCCGAGGGCCATATCCACTCTCTGAGGGGTCTCCCTGGTATTTAACAGATTGCTGACTTCCTGGGCCAAAGGTTAGTGGAGGTGGAGCAAAACCTGGTGGAGCTGTATCAGTACCAACAGGCAGATATAGGGATGTTGATATCCCATGAATATAATAAATTCTCGAAAAAGGTGGAGACGGAGAAGGCCTTATTCACTTACTCTATGGAAAATTTGCAGCGCGACCTCCTGACTTACAAGAGAAGCGTGATTGGCTGAGCAATCTCAGGGAAGGTTGTCTCTCCCGACGGAGGGACCTGATTGAGACCATTACGAAGCAGCAGGTCGAGCTTGATATACTGGAGAATAGGCTGTGGGAGACCCAACAGGAAGAGGAGGCAATCCGGGCTGAGATGAGCCAAGTGGAGAAGAACACGGCTGGTGTCAAGGTTATGGTATAGAAACTCGAGGACAGCTATGAGTCCTTCGCTTACTACGAAGATCCCGAAGTCATGGCCAAAGAGGTTGAGCGTCGGGCCCAGGTACGCCTAGATGGCCATATAGCCCGTCTCCATGAATGAATAGCGGAGTTATGCTTCGACTCACAGCACTAATAGCTCTTTCTTTGCTTTTTGTGCTTTCATTTTGCCTTCGATCTTGGGATCTTGACAATCCCTCAAATATAGTTTGCTTTCAATTTCTCTTCGTAGAAAGAAATAAAAGTTATTCCATTTGTTGTAATTGTTTGTTTAAGCTTTGGATATCGTATTAGAGGTAATATGGATGTATTACAATATCATACTCTGTTTAGGATGTCCCATTGGGGGACTTAGGTGGACATATTACTTCTTGCATACTGGAGTACGAGTAGTAGGTTCGAGACAAGCCCTGTCAGAGGTAATGTGGACTTAACACCACCGGCGTACTTAGAGTTAAGTACGGGTGATAAGTTGAGATGACAACCAATATCAGAGGTAATGTGGACGTGATAATCGATAGCCAAACTCGGAAGGTTTGCTCAAAGGTAATATGTACATGGCAAACACGGCCGGGGAGAAATTTTAGGACAGTAGTTCAGAGGTAGTATGTACGTGAACTAGCGTCCGAGAAACTCACCAAGAAGTGGTTTGTTGAGTGTGGTCTACCCGAGAATGTAGATAAACTTGAGGGTTACTCCACTGGAAGACTTTTAGGCCGATAGCTCAGAGGTAATATGAACAAGGCTAGCGTCTAACGAGATTGGTTTTTGAGTGGTCCCTGCGGGAGTGTGCAGGTGGACCTGAGGACTGCTCCGCTAGGGATCTTTTAAGGATCCATTATCGGTTGCATATCCAGGACTCCTGAATATCCATAATGGCTTGTCGAGGAAGGGCAAATTTGTGCATAAGCACGCGCTGTGGATGAACAACAAAAGGTAGGCACCTTGTACATCTTTGTTGTCCTGATAAAGATAGAGAGAAGTACAAGCCTAGTCTTAGACGTAGTACTTCTTCAAGAACTTGCCATTGATAGGCATCAAGAGCAAGTCGCTATTGGTTTTGGCGAGCCGGTACTATGTCTACAATTTGAATTATAGGCATAGTACTTCTTCAGGAACTTGTCATTGATAGGCATCAAGAGCAAGTCGCTATTGGGTTTGACGAGCCTCAGCCAGACCATTTGTTATTATGTTACAAGAAGTTGATGCTACATTCTGAATTCGATTTTTGTCACATAATCGGTAGAAAGTATGGCTTGCAAACTATGGACCATTGTCGTGGATGATCCTCTGTGGCAAGCCTAAGTGATATATGACGTGATGCTTGATAAAGCTGATCACGTTTGATATCTTGACTTCAACGAGCGAAACAGGTTCTGCCTATTTGAAAAAGTAGTAGGTGATGGCCAAGATGAACGGATGTTCCTTCGACGAAGGTGAACTAATTGGTCCGATAATGTCCATTCCCCAGGATCCGAATGGCCAAAACACAATCGTCAGGTGTAGGAACTCTAAGGGTTGGTGGATAAAGTCAGCATGGATTTGGTACGCATGGCACTTCCTTACATAATTGACAACATCCGCAAATATTGTCGGCCAATAGTAACATACTCTCCGGAGAGGGTCCTGTAGCTTGGGCCCGGGCTGATGGGCACCGCAAACCCCCTCATGAGCCTCGCATAGAGCCTGCTTTGCTTCTGCATTTGATAGGTATCGTAGAAGAATTCCATCGTAGGAACGACGATACAATATTTTGGTAGCCATATCATAATAAAACTGGAGTAAACGTCTTCTGATGGAAGTGGCTTCCTTTGGGTTCTCGGGGAGGATTCCATAGAATACGTAGTCGATAAACAGAAGTTTATAGTCTTGGATGCTAGTTTATGCCTATGTGGCGTAGCTTAGATACATACAGAGGTTGTTTTTGGGGCCGACTAGATCTTGGTTGACCACGGTGATCAACTGGTGAGTGTTGGCAGAGAAGACCAAGGAGGCAGCGAGATCGGCAAGGGCATCAGCATCGATGTTTTGTAATCGAGGGGCGTGCTCTATGAAGAACCCCTTGAAGGTGAAGATTATGCCGAGCGCGGCTTGGTGGTAAGGAATCAAATCCTCATGCCGGACTTCGTATTCGTCTCGGACCTAACTGATGATCAGCTTAGAGTCGTTGTAGGCCTCTAGGTAGTCGGCTCCTACTTGCTTAGTGAGATGGAGTCCAATAACGAGGGTGTTATACTCCTCCATGTTGTTGGAGCACAGCTCTATGAGAGAATAAGTGCGGTTGATAACCAGATTGTCTGGGGAGATCAACACGATCCCAACTCTAGCGACGATGTCACCCTTAGGCCTGTTTTTGAAGCATCGTCGAAGAACATCCGCCAAACGGCTTCTGCGCTTGTCGTATTAGAGTCTGCCACTTTGTCCGGGATTTTCTCGTAAAGCTTTCAGGTTTCTAGCATTGGATGGGCAGCCAAGAAGTTAGCCAATGCTTGAACTTTGACCGCCTTCTGTGGAACAAATACTATGTCGTATTGTGATAGGAGTATCGCTCACGTAGCCAAGCGGGAGTTAAGTGTCCCGGGTTTGGTCATGAGGAGCCTGAGGGGGTTGACCCGTGAGATCATACGGATCGTTTGTCCTATCACGTAATACCGAGCTTTATGGATAGCAAAGACCAGAGCAAGGTACTCCTTCTCGACGGGATTGTATCTATGTTCATCGTCGACCATCATCCTGCTGAGGTAGTAGATGGCCTATTCGTGACGTGTCATTCTTCTGGGCTAGTAGAGCACCAAAAGAGTGATCCATTGCTCGTATACAAAGAAAAAAGGGCTTCCCTACTATAGGGGATAGCATGAACGGAGGGTTCATGAGGTATTCATTGATGTTATCGAATGCATGCTGGCACTATTCATCCCAAACAAAGGAGACTCCATTCTTCATGAGCTGGGTGAATGGCTGGCAACATACAGAGAGATTTGCTTTGAATCTTCTGATGTATTTCAGTCTCCCTTGAAGGTCGCAAAGTTCTCTGAGGTTCTTCGGCGGATGCATTTCAAGGATCGCTTTGGTCTTGTCAGGATCTATATGGATACCCTTCAAAGTTATAACAAAATCCAGGAACTTGCCGTTGGAGACTCCTAGGAAAGACTTGGTAGGATTCATCTTTAGCTGGTGTGCCAACATTAATTTGAACACAGTTCTTAAGTCCTAAAGGTGATCATCTTTGGAGCGACTTTTGACAGCGATGTCATCAACATAGCACTCCATTGTCTTGTGCAAATATTTACGGAATATGGTGCTCATAGCTCACGGGAATATAGCATCTGTGTTCTTTAGTCCTAAGGGCATGATTGTGTAGCAGTATACCCCTACAGGTATCCGGAATAACGTATGCCTCTCATCGTCGGAAAATATCTTGATTTGATTGTAACCC
Organism: Iris macrosiphon; assembly: GCA_036927795.1. NCBI lineage: Eukaryota > Viridiplantae > Streptophyta > Magnoliopsida > Asparagales > Iridaceae > Iris > Iris macrosiphon. Next base: position 13,635,222 of record JAYESA010000017.1, on the reverse strand, counting down.
GAAAACTCATCCATGAACGACATGAGCTCGAAGTTGCATGTATTATCGATCATTATGTCTATAATCGGAAGAGAAAACACGTCTTATGGGCATGCCGCATTCAGATCAAGAAAGTCTATGCAGATTCGGATCTTCTCATTTTTTTTTGATGACATACACGATATTGGCCACCCAATTGGGATATTGTTTCTCACGGATGAAGCCACTAGCTATCTGTTTATTTACTTCAGCTTCAATGGCATTCATGATATCCAGACTGAACCATCATTGCTGTTGCTTTATTGGGTTAGGGTTCAGCAAGATATCAAGCTTGTAGACCGCAATCTGGGGGTCCAAACCCGACATATCTTCATAGATCCAGGTAAAGACATCGATATATTCTTGTACGAGTTGTAGCAGGGATTCACGATCTTCACCGGATAAACTTTTGCTGATGAAGATAGGTTTTGGGGCAAATTTCTCACCCAGGTCGACTTGCCCGACTTCATCTTCGGTGGAAGGTTCTCGCTACTCAAAACGTATCTCCCATTGTGAGTCTAAACGCTGGGCCCACGGTTCTACTTTAAAGAATTCCGATGAGTCCTCGTTGTCTTTCTCAGGGTCAGCTGATACCATATTGACAGACAACGTTTGTCTAAAGAGGTCTCCGATACTGGTGTTGGGGTCCCATGTGGAGGATTCCGAAGAGTGCGACTATGACTTATCTTCTTCCTCTGAGGCTTCGGGGGTTGATGGAGGTGTTACGTACCCCAGGCCATGCCGAGTCTTGTGGTTGTAATCATCGGCTTTGCTTGTCATAGCGGTGAGATGCAAGGGAAGTCATCGACCTTTGCCGTAATTCAGACCTTGGTCTCTTGTTCCTCCGGGATGAAGGACTGGGGGCATTCAACCCTACCGAAGATGATGGGTTTGTCTCCCCTCCTCCCCGCTAGGACCGTAAAGTAGGAACTTTGTCTAGGAAGGATCTGGTTTACTGCCTAGGTGGTAGTTACCTGTGTATGCAGTTGCAGGCCTATACCGTGCTCTAGGGAGTACAATATGCTCAAATGTACGATATCAAAATAGTTTAAAGATAACTGTTTATTCATAAAGTAGGGGATCTTTTCTATGGAAATTACATCATCTAGGGATGGAGCGTTAACATGAGCCACTACATACTCTTCTAGTTCGTCTTTCTCGTGATTTATCTCCAATTCAAGCGAGGGCTTTGGAGGCCTCCTACGAAGCTTGACCACCAAGGGTTCGGGGGCAAGAGCCGGCACTGGGTCCGTCTTTCGACTTGGCAGTCGTACTTGTTGGTCCGTCTGATCTCAGTCAATTTGATTTTGATATTTAACTAAACCATGAATTGATATGTCACGATCTGAAGCCTCAATACTGCTTTTATATGTTGTCTGTATTTTGTCTATTCAAATATAATTGTTCATTTATTTGAGTCTAGGACTGATTTAAGCTGAGTTACTGGCAAATCCCAAGTACCTATACCCAGATACCTAGTCCACTCAAATGAACCAAATAACCTATCCACCAAATCAGGCCACATTCATTTACAAAGTCTACCATACTAAGAGATCGAACTCGGGCCGAACTCGGACCAAACTCGGTTACCCTTATGGTATGAAATCAACCAGTTCAATAGCTCATGATTTCTTGGCCCAACGGTTGAAAATTTGAATTAAACCCCATCCAAATTCTGGCCAAATTTTGTTTGCCTACACCCTATAAATAGGATTAAAATTCTTTATTCTTACTCAATCAACCATTCTTAAGTCTTCTATCCTATTGTGAGCAAAACCCTAAAGCCTTAACTTTTCCATCTCAAAGAGCAACTCCCTAGCCTTTCTAGTGCCAAGTGTGATCTCGGTCTAGAAGTCTTCAGAGTTGTAAAAAATTTTGTTACATCAGTTACTCTCTCTCTCTAAGTTGTGAAGTTGTGAGACTTCGGTTCAAATCTCATGGTGTAAAGAAGTAGCAAGCCTTCGGATCAAAGCTTGTGATTCGCTATTGGTGATTATAGTGGATAAAACTCTGAGCTTGAGTTCTCGAAACTGGACTAGTCCTCTCAGAGGGAAACCAGTATACATCTTGGTGTTTGTGTTTGCTTTCTCTCTCTACTTTACTGCTTTACTTTACTGTCTTTATATACACTGTTAGTTAGCAGCTGCCTTCATTTTGATAATCTTAAATTTGGTAGATTATTTTACTGTACTCGATTCACCCCCTCTAGAGTTGCTTCACGGTCCTTCAGTACCGTCAGAGGTTATGGCACATTCCTCTTTATTTTCATAACGAGGGGAGGGGTTGCATCACGAGCACGTCCCTTGAGGTGGACCGTCAAAGGTTTGCCTGATGTCACGCCAATTTTTGCTTTATCGTCAACATCAATCCCTGCTTCATCCTGGCGGACTTGTTTGTACATGAGAAAATACGAGTAGTAGGCCTCTACCCCTTTGAAGGGATCAACATTGGTGAACTCCGTCTTAATCGTACCATAGTCATTAACGTACTTTAGGCACTGGTGCAGGGTTGACGGCACGATCTTGTATTCGTGTATCCATGGACATCCCAGCAGGACGTTGTAGGATATGTCTACATCAATGACATAACATGTGACTTCCGTCTTCAAGTTACCTATCTGACATTTCAGGCGAATATTGCCCAGAGGGTAGCTTCTTCCAGCGTTGAAGCTACTGATAGTAGTATTGGTGGCCGCCAGCTGATGCATTGGGATGCCCAAGGTCTGATGCAGACTCTAAAGGTTGATGCTGATGGACGAACCCAGATTGATGTGCATCTGGTCTACCTTGATGGCGCCAATGTACCTCGTATAATACAGAGGGCGATCGTGCCTGTTATTCTTCAGCAACATGTCTTATTACGAGAACGTGATGTTGGGTATTGCCTCTGTCACATTGTTACAGTGGGGGCATGCCGCAGGATCTTCAGCTGGCGGCTGGACCTGCGCCAAGTATGTGTCGACGTTCTGCAATGGCTCACTCAGAGCGTCCCGAGTGTGTTTGGAGAGTCGGAGAAGCTTGAACAGTGACAACTTTGCCGGAGTATTGGCAAGTTGTGCCATGATGTCGAAGTTATAGGGCTTCTCTAGACCATGCGAGGTATCTTTGCGCAACGGTTTATCGAAGCGAGTTTCTTTCTGCTTGGACTTGTCCACTGTTGGAGGTTGGAACGGACCTGGATTCGATATAGCAAGTACAGTAAGTACGACCGTTGGCGGAGCATCGTCGTTGGTAGTATTATCGTCCTGCTAGTAGGTAAGGCCCGATCTAGTCGCCCTTACCATATCTTCCTCAGTGGCGGAGGACACCATATGGCAGGACGTGGACTTTCGCTTTTTGGACTTGATGGCGGAAGGCGTCGCTTGCTGCATCAAGTCTGGAGCAAGGTCAGTGTGAACCCATATGATCTCGTCCCGTGGTGTGATGAGAGGTACCGGCCCGGCGGTTTGGTCGCGAGCTGGTGGAAGATTAAACACCTCCATTGTGGCCTTTGGGATTGGTACCACCCCGTCTCGGGCTTCCGTTGCCTGAAAGTTACCTAACTGGAGGGACACCATGTTGGTGGCAACCATTTTGTCCTTAAAATCCAAGTTGAGAGCCTTAAAATCGAGTAGACGCTGGATGTACCGCTTCAGTGTATAGGAATCTCGTATCACATAATGGATGTACTGATGGTAGAGACAGTACTTGGGGTTATTTACGTCTTTTGCCTCATCGGGGCGCTTGATGTCGGAGAGGTGGAGCTTGTTCCCCTTTATTAGTACGTCAAAGATTGCCATGACATCATCATCCTCGAAAGAGTAAATCTCTTTCGACTTTGGCATCTCTGTCGGCTTCTGTTTCGACTTCTTGGCTATATTAGCGACATGGGCCTACTTTCCTTTGCCGTCACGGCGACTATTGTCGTCGTTGTTGTTATTGTTGTTGTAAGGATGCTTTCCCTTGTCATCATCGACGGGGATTTGTATTCCTAGTAGTCGGGCATCCTTTACTTTCCTCTCAGCACCGACAACATTTATGATGAACGTCGTCCACTCTTTGAACTGCGTGTCACCCATCCAGAGCCTGACTGTCGAAAGTAGATTCTTTTGACACATGTCCATCAGCGTGGATTTAGGATTATCGGGGGGTAACTTTAGCGCGGCTTGCCTGTAACGTTCGATGTATTCCCATACATGCTCTTTTTTTTGCATAATGTCCAGCAAGGAGGACATCGTCATGTCACATCCCCTGTCATAGAATCGGGCGAGGAAGAGACTTTTAAAATCGTCAAATGATGATATACAGTTGTCTTGGATACTACAGAACCAATCGAAGGCCACCCCAGACAATGCTCCGACAAAGAGCTTGGTAAGAAGAGCGTCACTGCGGGGTAGATTCTATGTTGCTGTCTCAAAGTAGCTCATGTACTAACAAGGAGACATCTTCCCTTCAAATGGATTTAAGTTGAAGGGATTGTATTTAGTGGATAGGGCATGTCTCTCCACTCGAGGGATATGGTTGTCGAATCCCGATCTCGTGCAGTAAGTCTCCATTACCCATTGAGTATAAGCGGGCTCGCAGTTCTCGCACCTCCCGTATTGCTTTCCGAGCCTCATCTACTGCAGAAGGAGTAGATGATACGGGCCTAATATGATCCCCTTTGACAGGCGGAGCTGTGGCGTTTGAGTCTTCATTTTCCCCAGGATCTCAACTAGCTTGTATCAAGGTTCTTGGTGGCTGTGAGGCCATGTTTGCCTTGATCTCCAGCATTGTCTGGGTCAAGGCTTGCATCGACGCATTCATGGTATGCATCATAGCCTCAAGAGTCTTGAGGCACTGTCAATCGCAGGGGCCCTCGTGATCATCCTCTGCCATGTACAATGTTCTTACATGGGAGAAAGTAGATGGAACAGTGGACGTCGCACTTTTTGCCTCGGACTCTTGCATCGAAGAGTCCTCGAGAAAAGTTGTCAGTGTCACATTCTCTTCGGACTCAAAGAGAACACTACCCCCGGCATAGGAAGATGCGTCTTCCTGGTGAGGGTGACTACCCCAAGGAATCTTAACATATATTCCTTGGGAATCGTTGTCCCCTCGGAATGCCAGGTTAGCATAGAGTTTTGGGGGATTGCTACCCCCAGCTTGTAGAATTACTAGGGGTCTTGAGGAAGGACCACCCGCAACAGCTGACAGTTTCTTCTTGGAGCGGGTGCCCTAAAAAACTCCTTCAGTAGGTACGGCTACCTGTCCTCCTTGGGCCCGTCTTTTCGATACGCTGGCCGAAAGTGAAGGGTTTGAGGCGCTAGACTTCTGACCTCCCCTTCTAGAGGGAGACTACCAAGCAGAATAGCACGAGGCGAAGGACAGCTCCTCCTCCTCTAGGAATTGCACCTATTTTTTGGGATGCTGTCGGGTAGGTGCCTTTGGTTGCAGCCGTTGGAACGTCGACTGCCATTTTATTGGCATTGTTATTTTAGCACAGCAGCAGTTGATAATGATATTGGCACAGGGGTGTCCTAGAGGGGATACCTCACATCCCGTGGTTGCTTCCCGCGCTTTGCGCTTATGGTTAATCACATTGCGCAAGTCAAACGAGGGCTGATTCACCTTTACACCCTTGTTATGAGCACAGGTAGACCGAGCGCATGGTTGTATATGTGTTGTCTTTGCTCCCTGTCCTGGGGTTCGTACAAGAACTCTCCACAAGTCATTAATGGAAGACTATTGAGACTGACCCTGTCCGTTTTCTACTGTGGGTTGGACACATAGGTCAGTCTTGTACAACTTTCCGTCAGGGGCTCGCATAACAGTTATCGGAGCCTGTTGTCGGCCGGCCGTATAAGCAGTTGCTTGAGCTTGGCGAGCTCGCACTGCCCTAGACTTCTTCGACCTGGCACGCACCCGTGCGTAGTATGAAGAGTCCAAGTTCACATCCTCCCCTTTCTCAGCAAGGCGCATGGAGTTAGCGTTGCGTGAGAATCAATCAAAGACGAAGGTTTTACTACTATGCTGGCCGCATATGGTCATTTGCCTACGATCGAAATCGGTGTCGCATATGGAATTTTGTCTGCGGCTGTTGACTTATGCGGTCTATTGTGGCCGCATGGAATATGTCTCAGCATCCGAACTTCTAGCTTCATAGTATTTTTCTTTGACAGAGTTTGGGCGCTGAGTACCTTTTCTGACTGCCGTATGGATATGGTCATCCTGAGTGGACGCATGATGTGCGTCTTCAGCAACAACAAGAGAAGTGGGGAGTGCATGTGTAATGACCCGCTCCGTATCTATGCCAATAGCCGATTCAAATGGCACAAGTGCGATGACCCGACCCACTTTGCTCAGCGAGAAGACTTGCTTGAGGTAAAGGAATTCCAGACTTGGCCCTTCAGGAGTTCAGACTTAGACTTTCAAAGGCTCGCTCGGAGTATCGCTCGACTGAGGCAAATTATCGCTAAGGTGGGTGGCTACGATAAACTTGTCTTTGCTTAGCCAGCACACTTAAAATACGGTTAATATATGCTAGTCGCTAGAAGAATCACCCCTTGCATGCTAATAAAGAATTCAACAGATCTAGCTAAGAGAATAATCTCATCTGATGTATCTTTGTATAAAATATGGAAGTAGATCGGTTGAACGGAATGGTAGGCTCGCTGTACAGTTCTTATAACTTCACCTTGAAATGTTACTTTTGTTCCTTATATGTTCTTTGAAGTTCATTGCTCCATAAGTCTTAAAATTCTTATCACATAGATACGGTCTTGGTACAGAAGCACAACATAGTTTGGTTAACTTACCTGTGGTAGAAGACTATCAAAATAGTCATTCCAAGCCATACAATAGAAACATGAAAATTCTTCGGGACCGTTGGGTCACCAAGGCAACTCCCAAAATGGGAACTGCAATAAGTAGTAAGACGGCAGCGTAAATAATGCATGGAATGGAACACAACAGATCTTGAGATCTTTGAACAAGTGAAATGAATAATCACTGTGTCAAGTAGCTATGTTCATTCAAGGTCTTAAAATGCGCATATAATAAATAGCTTAGTGTTGATCGTCAATGGTCATGGACAACCTGTGCACAGGCTTCAGGTTCCTGCGGACGGTATGCCGGTCGCACCGGGGCCGATCCGAACCGGTCAGGAATATTTCAGATAGTTGTTGCTTCTGACGGGAAAGCGTATAGCGAGGCTCGCTACCTGCATTGTATCCCATTCCCGTGCTGAGACTATACCTTGTCCATGGCGGCTCGTCAGGTCATAAGACCAAGTTTGTCTTTAGTATATTGCATACGTGGCGGCAACCCGCGTATGGGCTCGTTAGGAATTGGTGGAAGTAACAGATGTAAAGTAACCTGAAGTTTGAAACACATTTGAGTATTCTGAATAAAATATGTCTATACAAGTATAGCATGCCTATGTAAAATAAGTATAAGACATCTGAGTAATCTGCACAACCTGAGTCATAAAATGATAAGAGTATTGTAAACTGTATATATCGTGCACTTGGTTTAGAAACACGCTCTTAGCATATATGTGTTCGTTATGCGATCTTGGGATTTCTGTATATATCTATATTCGTGTTGGGTTTAATTTGGTTTTATACTTGGGCAGGGAAGGACAAATGATAAATTGGTAAGTATCGTCGTATTTCTTGTATATCGTACGGCGTACTGCCATACGAGATAGGCTTTTTATCTCATGCATAAAATTGATCCTAAGGCAATAATAGCAAAATAACTTAATAGATGGTGCACGAAACCAATATAACGTGTTTAGATTTGTCGAGCGGGCGAGTAGCCTCCCCACCAGTGCATTCATGTACTGATAACCCACCAGATTGCTTGCAGGGTACGGGAGAACCTCGTTCGGTGCGGATGCCTCCTTCGTGCGTGCTAAGGCGTGGAGTTCACTCTGGAGCCTTGGAGCGTTGCGTCCGGAACTGAAGCACATATACAGGATAAAATATTAGAATATCGCCTATGTATCATCCCAAGTTGTATGCCGTTTGGCACGTCTTTATTCTTAGAGAGAGAGAGCTTGAGCGACTTGTATCTTGGCCTAACGCCGCTTGTAATCTTATTCATTATCAATAAAGAGTTTGTTTTACTTCAATACTTGTGTTATTCAATGTTTCCGCTATATCGACTCGGTGAACTAGTTATCAACAGCCGTTCCGGTATTTTTCTTGCGCGGGCGCAACTCCAGGCTCGCGTGGCATCACGTCCCGATGGAAACGATCATCCCGCGGGAGCGCTGGCACGGTGATTCACGCCTAGCGGGGACGGTCGATTCCAGCAGAAGATCGGGATGTGACAGCATGCACCGCAGTTGGGTGAGGCACAACGAACTTTGTAACCCATGTCCTACGGGTCTTCTTAGGCTTTGCTTGCCTTGGAGAAGGACTCGCGCAGTCCCAGGAGAGCATGTTCTCAAATGCTTACTGGTCGAAGCGTACCACCAGCATCCACTGGGTTGATCCCAGTTTGGCTGCATCAGACTGCGTGACTGTCTTCTCATCAGAGGAAAAGTTTGTCCCCTAGTAGAGTCGCCATCTTATCCGCAATTACAAGTTTTGAATGTTCAAATAACAAACAAAGAAGTACAAAGAGATCCTACACAGAAAATCTAAGTACAATATTTTGATCTGGGTAGTGACGATGGAGTTTGAGCGCAACAACGTCTCCTTTACTCCGTTGACGGTCCGATATGGGAATGAGGATGCTCTCTTCTCTCTTCTCTCTCTTGAGCCTGTGTGTGCGTGCGTAGATGGCCGGAAGTTGTAGGGTATGCTACCCTTGCTATGTATAGCTATCCTGATGATGGGCTATAGGTGTCACATTGGTGGCCGCATAGGACTTCTTCAACATAATACGTTGTAACTGTAGTCGCATGCCACAGACAGGCTGTTCCGTGGTCTTGGTTATAATATATTGTTGAAGAGATCTCGAGGTTATTGCGTGCATGACTTGGTCAGCTGGACACGTAGTCAGCACTGATTGTGCGAGAAATTATCTTCGGTTGTAACAAAAAGATCCTGCAAATCGAGAGCCGCATAACGTCTTGGTCGTATATCACCGTGGCTGCATACGTGCTCTCGTTTGGCCTTGGTAGTATTGACCCTCTGGCCGCATGACATTGTGGCCGCATACGTGGTCTCGTTTGGCCTTGGTCGGATGGACACTCTAGCCGCATGATGACGAGGCCGCATGGGTATGTAGCCTCATGCAAGCTCTCGTCTGGCCGTGGTTGGATGGACACTCTGGCCGCATGATGACGAGGCTGCATGGGTATGTGGCCCCATATAAATGGACACGTGACGTGGCACATTTGTCGAGGCCATCAATGAGTTGATATGAATTTTTGTCTTTTCCTGAGTCGTCGTCTTCACGATTCTCGAAGCGTCTTAGTGTGATTAGTGATGTGTGAGGGAGTCTGACAGACATCGAATGCTATGTCAGGGAATCTTATGCGGCTCCATGATCTGTGGTCGTTCAGGCCGCATAGAGTATACTATGCGACTTCTAGATCTTTGGTTGATCAGGCCGCATGTGGCGTCTCTGCGGCTAGGTTGTTTAGGCCGCATGTAGCTCCTCTGCGGCTTGGTTGATCAGGCCGCATGTGGCATCTCTATGGCTAGGTTTTTCAGGCCGCATGTAGCTCCTCTGTGGCTTGGTTTCATTTTTTAGTGGGGGTATGACCTTTATGCGGCCTGCGTGTTTTTTCTTCTTCTACAGTAATCAACTTCTTATTTATTATATTATGCACCATGTGACCTATTATAATCCTACTCTAGATTATTATAGGCGACAATCGCTGATACGGGTATGGGTGTAATCGTATGGTGCGTAGCCTGGAGATATTGTTACGTACTCGGCTTGCCGTATTCCGGGAGTGGGACGTGACAGCCCCCCTCCGACGCACCCCCCTCCCCGACTGGCCCCTCCCGCACCCCTACTCATGCTGCCTGATGTTGCCGCTGCCCATGAGGAGAGGTGGGAAAAGAATGAGAATATAAATATTTTTTTTTATTATTTGTTCAGTTAACACAAGTAGGGTATTAAATTGTACAATTATAGTTGAGGTATCATGTTGTCGTTCTTTAAAGTTTTGGGTATTAAGTTGAAAAACTGGTATAACTGAGGGTATCAAGTTGAAATTTAGCCTATCCAAAATATTCATGCATATGACCATTAACGATTGCAACGGTCTTACCATCCTTCTGTATATAGATTTGAAATATTCTATATTTTGTCATTCTTAACATTTTCTCTCCCATGTTTAACTATGTTTCCACTCTTCTTCACATTTATATATTATTAGTTTATTTTCTTTCCTACGTAAATAACCCAAATAAATTTTATTATTAGTTTCGGGTGCGGGTTAGTGGGTACGGGTCGGGTACGGGTAGGATCCGAATCCAATTGGTCTGGGTTGGTTCGGTTGGGTTCGGTTTGGTTTGGTTTGGGTTGGTTTAAGTTGGTTTAATAAAAAATAATACATTTAGCTATTTTTAAAAATAGTTTTTGAGCCCAATAAATTTCATAAAAATTACACAATACTCTATTTTTAATTATACACCCAAAAATATAATTTTTATAATATTTTAATAATTAATTTAATACACAAAAATATAAATTCCTGAAGAACATTTATTATAATTAATTAAAAATTACAGAAAAATCTCAAAAATTCATAAATTAAATTCTAAAATTAAATTCTAAAAATATGGGTGTTTACAATCTACCCACCTTAAAAGAATTACGTCCTCGCAATTAAAAAAATAAAACATAACCGGTCAGAAGAGATGACGCGGTTGCAAGACATGTTTGTTGAAGCACGATACAAAGGATAAGGAAGCAGGAACAAAAAAAAATTGAGAGGAAGGGTGAGGGTTTTGTTCAAGCAGAACACGTAGGAAAGAAATAAAAAGTTTTTCCTAGGCAATGAGAGATAAGTAACTCAAGAGTAAAGGAGTCAGGTTAGAACGAAGATCAACTACAGCTTATGAAAACTTGGATACCAATTACTAATCTAGACTAACAAGTTCATGCTAACATAATACTAGACTTAGGCTAGGGAATGGAACTAACATGCACGTGCTAAAGTATTACTAGGAATAGATAGCTATGATAAAACTTAAATCTTACTCATATTCGCTACTCCTCGAGTCCGTGCTTCCTCCACTGTTATCGCAAAAGCCTGTCCACGTCCTTGTGGTGGTGCCCTCTGCTGTTGCTGGACCTGCTGGAAGAGTGATGCCCGTGGTGCCAAGGGTGGCCTCGGCTGATATCCTCCCGGTGCTGGTAAAGCTTGTCGGTTTACTATTGGTGCTCCTTCTCGACGCTCAGGACAATCCCTTACTGAATGCTGACTGGATCCGCAAGCTAAACATAATCCCAATTTGAGTCTACACTCCCTCTATATATGGCCTACCGTGTCACAATAGTGACAAGTAGGAAGGGATATGGATTGTGATACTACTCTCTATGGTAGTTTCATCTGGGGTCGCTTTGTAGACTCCCTGTGTAATGCTCTGGTTGGTGCTGATATGAACGACCATTTCAGGCTGGACTCTCTCCTGGTGACGCGCTCCATGCGTCGGGCTGCAGCAAGGACGTCCGTGTAAGAAGTAAGTGCAACTGAGCCGATTAATCTCTGTAGCTCAAAGCTAAGTCCGTCGAAGAACTTCTCCGCCTTCTCCTCTTCTTTCGGGATCAGAGAAGGGGTAAAGTGACTCAAACGGATGAACTCCGCATTGTACTCTTCCACTATCATATTGTCTTGAGTGAGGTGATTAAACTTGTCCCAAGGTTTCGATCGAGCAATAGATGGAATGTACATCTCCTGAAAGAGTCTAGAGAACTCCTCCCAAGTGACTCGGTCTAGTCCAAGTCGTCTCTCCTCAGATAGCCACCAGTGATGTGCATTGTCAGTCAACTGCATCCTGACGGCAGTCATCCAACGCTCCATTGGAAGCTCAGCTGCTTCCAATTGGTGTTGAGTATTTGTGAGCCACTCATGAACTTCAGTGGCCTCCTCATTGCCTAAAAAGGTACGGGATTTCAGTTGGCGGAAATCTGTGATAGATCCCGTCGATGGCCGTCTAGCTGGTGGGTTCGCCTGCTCCAATATGATTACTATACTGTTTCTCAGGTTCTCTACCTCGTGACGCTGAGCCTCTTGATAAACCAGTTGTTGGGCTTGCATCATTGCGTAGAACATTTGGAATATCTATTGTCCGTCCATAGGCTGTCCTGGTAGAAAATAGGCATCGGTGGACTAAACTGCGGTGGTGGTGGAATGTCGTCTCGCCGGAACCTTGAGGCGTGCTGATCTGCTTGATTATTTTGGTGAGCGGATGAACCTCCACCAACTAGTGTCACTTCATCGTCATAGGTGACCACAACACCTTGTGGTGTACCTACGGGATTCTCGTCACCAGTTCTTGGATCCATTACTCTGCATTAAAAGTAAACTATGAGAATCGCACAGAGGAATCAAGACAGGGTACAAGTCAAGAAATTATTTTGAAGTCGATATGGAGGTCAAGAACAGATCAACAAGTGGATGCGATCCTATAACTTATCCTATCCTAATGGCAGGCTTGCTCGGTTCCTTAGTTGAAACCGAAGCAATATAATCGTAGACCTGCATGGGCCACCACAAAAAACCATGTCACTCTCCAGTCCCAAAATACCGAGGGACTAGCCACGTGGCAATAGCCAGCAGCATAACTCCAATGGGCAAACCCAATTTAATGGACCCGTTAGAGTGTACTTAAGCTGTAAAACAAATAAAATGGTCTACGATACATGTCACAGTCTAATTTTAATCTCATCCACGAAAAGTAAATACAATTCAATATGATAGAGTAATCAAGATAATAGATAAAAAAATATAGTCTATCAATAAGTCTAAATAAATAGTGTCTCGGGGAACAACCCGATAAAATAAGTCAATACATAGATCCATGAGTCAAGATATGAAATAATTGGAAGCAGAGATAACTGAGTATATTACAGAATACTCAGGAGAAATCCTCTGGCACAACCTCGTCCTTTGGTGCCAATACTGCTCCAACGTCAGCTCATGTCCCGTATATCTCGGGGTATTCCTCCTCTGCTGTACCTGGAGACATAATCCGGATCCAGGTCCTCAGGGGACACAGCAAGGTACAAGAATAACTCAAGCCAAATAAAATACAGTATATAAAAAAATAGATCCTCAGGGCAAGCTATGTAACCAGCTATGTGAAATACAAATGAGAGCATTAATCATATTCAGGCTGAAACTACTATAGGCTTTGTGTCGGGGAAACTCATAGCAGTATGTAATATCTCGAAGGGTTAGTAATTGTGCCAAAGACAGAGTCTGAGTCACCACTAGTAATAGATTATATATATAAATATAATCAGCCTGTAGTATGGTGAGACTCGCCCCACCCAATGTAACCTCACGTCGCATATCCATAACACGCAAGATCATGACCTCTAGCTAGTACGACGAGTCATAATGATATCTATGTATATGCAAGTCTTATGTCGCGAATCCTGTAAGCCTATACAGAATCACCATGAATAACTCAGAAAAGATTCTGTCACATAAATAGTGTCAAGTGTCCTATGATATGACGTACTTGATAAAGCAAGCACGTAAAAATATATATGATCGTGGTATCAACCCACTAAGTGACGTTATACGACTCCGCGTATGGCGTCGACACCCGAATCTTGTTCGGACGCTAAGCAATATCTCACGGTCCTAGGTTAAACAGGTATAATACATAAGTATATATATATATATAAATAAATCAAGCAATTAATATCAAAGGAACTACTGCATGTTTGGCAAGGTACACTTGCCTGTGTTCTGAACTCCTTCAGTTGTTCCGATGTAAGTGGAATCTCCAGGTACGCCTCTGGATGCTGAAACAAATATCACCATTTCTCTCAGAATACTTGAAGTAGCTAGGACTGACTACCCATAAGTCTAATTTGGACACAGGGGCATAATTGACAGTTTTTGGTCAAAGCGGGATCCACATGTTGCCCACTTCGCACCGAAAAATATGCCAGAGACAAACTTCTCCAAATTCGTCAAACTTAGTGTCTACAAGTCCAAAACGATGATACAAACCTAACGGAATATCCAGAACTGTATTCCGATAAGCCGGTCACGAAATCGCCCGTCAAGTGGAACCGTGGGACCTACAAAACAGTATTTCGTCAACGTTCTCAGAATCAAACCAAACTTGGGTCACAGGACCAGAGTAATGCTACTAATCTGATGGGGCAAGTTTCGTTACAAAACAACAAGCACACACAAAATTATGACGAGTGTCATAACATGTCCATACGAGACTTTTCGGCGGATACGCGTTGATTTCGGTGTGCATGCACATCCAAATAAACTTCCGTAAAATCCTACATATCCATGTTAATGATACGCGCCTTTCAATGTAATTCGCATACGATAAAGTTGCCTCATTTAGTGGAACGTACCCCATTTCAGAAAATTTTGGGTTTAGAAAACCAAGTTTTTTGTCAACTTCAACCACAAATAAAACACAACATACAATAAATTAAAATAAACTAATTAAAGGGATTAAAACTTGGTTATGTTGTTTAAATTACTGTTTAAGTAAAATTTAAAAATATTAACTAGGTTGGAAGAAAAACTGCCATGAACATGGGGCTTTGGGACAGTTTTCTGAACTCCAAATTTGGTCTTTTTTTTCCTATTTTGTGTCGCGATTTACGACCGACACAGGACACGATACCCCGAACTAATTATACTGAGTTTGAGAGGGTCATGTGGTCTTCGCATAGGCTTCGACAGAACGACATTTGGATAACTATGCAAAGAGATACTAAGGTGGAAAGAAGGGTACCTCACTGCTACTGTTAGCTCGAAAATATGGCGACTGAGCGGCGGCTACTTCACGACGGTGGTGCACAACGGTCCGACGTCGGCGGTGGCTTATCGGGAATGGAAGAGGGTTGGATGGTGAATGAGGGGGTGGGTCTGGATGTTTTATAAGAGGTCGGAGGTGGACGTTACAAGGAGACGAAGAGGGAGGGTTCGGCCGGTCGGGGAAGCGGATAGGAGGAGTCGGAGGGGAGTTTCGGTTTACTGTAGCTAAGTTTATGGGTTTCGGGTACGGGTTAGTGGGTACGGGTCGGGTATGGGTAGGATTCGAATCCAATTGGTCTGGGTTGGTTCGGTTGGGTTCGGTTTGGTTTGGGTTGGTTTAAGTTGGTTTAATAAAAAATAATGTATTTAGCTATTTTAAAAAATAGTTTTTGAGCCCAATAAATTCCAAAAAAATTACACAATACCCTATTATTAATTATATGCCCAAAAATATAATTTTTACAATATTTTAATAATTAATTTAATACACAAAAATATAAATTCCTGAAGAACATTTATTATAATTAATTAAAAATTACAGAAAAATCTCCAAAAACTCAAAAAATTATAAATTAAATTCTAAAAATCTGGGTGTTTACATCAATATATGCCATAAAAAAATTTGGTACCAAAATATTAAAAAAACTAACTATGATAACTAGTTATTTCGGCTAGATCTTCCGGCTGTCACTCCAAAACTAGTGGGTCCACGTCTGCACCATCTATAGGTCGAGGTCCGTAGTATGTCGGACACCAATCTCCCGGATCATCTGAAAAATATTATCCAGTCAAGAATGGAGCAAAGTATAACCCAATAACAGTTTTAATTATTTGACAAAAACTATAAAACATTAAAATAGGGGATGTTATATATGATGAGAATATAACTAATGATCTAAGAATAATGAAGGAACATGCAAAACTAGCAACATAAATATAAATCAATGCATACAAGAATGAAGGAGATGAACTATAATGTCAGAAATAGAACATGGTAATCTATGAACTGAATATGGAATCTACAATATACCATGTATTTGAAATACTAACTAAATATGTGATCGACTTGGGATATTCAATGATTACACTAAGGAGCTAACTCAACCATACGTTAAGTGTATGATTATTTAGTAGCCAATGATTACACTACTAGCCGATAGTTCTTGATCACATATTTAATTAGTATTTCTCCTGGCCTGATTGATACGATGGATCTAATCATGACACGTTACTAGCCAATGTATCCAATGTTTAACCTATAATATCCAATGTTATCCAATACCAACAAGGAGCAGTATTCGATACCATCTCGATAATCAAGGTAACATCTCATGACCGACGATCCAATAACAATACCAATCTGTGTACCAATGTGTCAAAGAATCATAAGTAATATTTCTAAATACTTGAATTATAGTAGTAATCAAATAATGGAAACTATCAGAGAATGTACCCGCCTGTGGTCCAGAGAAGATAATGCGAAACGGTATCCGAACTGGTGTCACAGACCTATATATGAAATATTGCATTAATACAAGGTTTTGGAATAAAAACTAAATTAAACTAGTCAAATTCTAGGTCATAAAGCCATTTCTAAGTCAAAACAGTCAAACTATGTCAACTCTAGGTCAAACTAGTCAAACTTGGTCAAACTAGCTATTTCTAGGTTGTAAGAGTCCATCTCTAGGATATTGGGTCCATATACTATGTAACTAGGCTATACTAGCTATGTTAGGATACTAAGATACCAACAAAATACCGTATCATAAGATATGTAAGTTATTAGATATGAAAATACTATAATATATATATACAAGACAAAAAATTTAGTACTCCTAGCCAAACTAATGCTAAATGGATATCTTGACTTTGAACCAAATGTGGTATCACACCAACTACACACCCATCTTGATACATAACTCAATACCTTGAGTATAAACCAATACCTTGACATTACCTTGGTATCTCAAGGTAATCCAATATATAATATTAACTAACTAACCAAACATACCTCACTATACAGTAATATGCAATTAAACTCATAACTATACTATACCAACTAACATATATAAATATACACCAATTAACTAACTAACTTATATAATACTAACATACTAGCATACCCCTTCGGATATTCAATACCCGTACCCAAGATACCTCAACTCTCATTACCTTGGTGTCACAAGGTAATCTAGAAATAATACTAACCAATGCTAACTAGTGCTTATATATATATATATATATATATATATATATATATATATATATATATATATATATATATATATACACACACTAACTTACTAACAATATATACATAACTTACTAACTTATCAATATAAACTAACTAGCTTATCCTAACCTATCAATAACTAAACTATAATCACTCAAACTACTACAGCTTATCGCCACTGCTGCTGCTTACTGCAACTTACCGCAGCTTACTGCAGCATACCATTGCTTCTGCTGCTGCTGCTTATTGACTGCTTTTCACTGCTTATTGATTGCTTTTCACTACTTTCTTCTCCCCTCTAGCTCACATACACACATCTAATACACACACACACACATACACACACACACACACACACACACATATATATATGCTACCACATACCCACACTAATGATGCACATGAACTCTCCTACTTTCTAATGACCACCAATACATCACAAAGAAATATAAAACATACACATAAAATATATATATATATATATACATACATATATATCATATAACAATTATAATTACAATATTCTAATATCTATAACCAAGGTAAATTAAATTAAAATGCAAGAAAACAAACACGTGGAGTGTACCGCATCCGTATCACACTAGATCTATGATACACTTGCGATACGAGTCCACCACACCACCAAACGTATTCCGAAGGACACGAGAAAGTTTAGAATCATAATTATGAACAACACGAAGAGCTAGCTACTCAACTATGTGTCCGTGTCAAAATGTGACATGCTCAACCCCCCGTGTCGGAAGAAAACCCCCAAATCAATCTGTATCGCCAAATTGTCGGGATACGGCCTATACATATCCAATTGTGGACACGACACTAGTCTCACAAAACAAAACACATGTCAATTTGGTCTAATTGGCCTATTAACAAACATATGATGTGTCAATCTCGAAATTCCCCAAAATTGACATAAAATACCAAATAACTTTCTCCATAGGCCTCCTATGAACCTAATTCCACTTCCTATGGGTAGCCTTAGTACATGAGAGGGTTTTTAATGATTAAATTACAGATTTAGAGTCTAATTAGAGAGGTAAAACTGAATTGTACCTATTTGGAGATGGATTTTCAATGAAAATTATAAATTGAGTGTCAAGAGCCTTCAACTTGTAGATCCTTGCTTCCTCCTTGTAGATCATTGTTTCCTCCTTATTCTAATAGCCTCAAATAATGAATGAAAAAGGAATTGTGAGAGAGTTTTGGTAGAAATTTGGTGTAGGGATGAAGGAATTTGGAAGAGAAAAATTCTAGATCTAAATTTGGAATGAAGAAAAAAGAGGAGAGAGAGAGTCTCCACCCCCTTATGTAGTGGCCGGCCTTGCCCCCTCTCTAAGGCACTATGAAATGTCCACAATACCCCTTGGGCTTGTCATGAAGGAATTAATTAAGGAGGGAAGGTTCTAGTCCAATTGGTATAACTAATTAATTCATTCTCTTAATGAATGGGCTTACTATTGGGTTCAATTCTAACTATAATTAAATGTTGGCCCATAGATCTAATCTAAACTAGTTAGGTCCACTAACACAAGTCCAAAATAAAATCTAACATCTAACAATAAATAAATAATATAATAAATAAATATTCAACATGCACAATATTTAATTAATTATAAAATGACCAAAATATCCTTACCTAGAAAATATGGTAGTGGCACATATATATATATATATATATATATATATATATATATATATATATATATATATTTGAAGAAGGTAATTATGTTACAGACTCCTGGTCCGAAGGCCACACACATTTCGGCCCGAAGGCCCGCACTAGTACCGCAACCGCACCGCAACAACATCCGCAATTGGGCCGCACCGCATCCGCCCTTGGACTGCACCGCACCCTTCTCGCATAATTTCTCCCACAAGGAAATTAATGCGCTTCCCCCGTTGCTTGAACCTGCAACCTTTGGGGAGGATATGCCTCACTCTAACCACTTGAGCTAGAGGTCCTTGACTATATATATATATATATATATATATATATATATATATATATATATATATATATATATAAACTGTGTGATGTTGGATCAAGTATGTGAGAAAGGGACATAACTCGGGCAGAGTTCGGTCCCTGACTTAACTCTACCCGAGTTCGGTGTGTTTGTCCATAACCAGGGTCTGAACCAAACTCTGTCTGAGTTCGATTGTTGGCGGGGCTGATGAGGTTTGAGAATATAATCTACACCGTTGGTTGCTTGGTGGACGACCAGATCTGATGGGGGCTACTTTAGGGTTTCCTAAACCTTAAAACTAGGGTTCTCATCCTATTTATATGGGTTGAGGGAGGCACAAGAAAAAGTACAAGGTGGAGATTCATGATGCTTGTCCACAGAAAATCTAAGAGAAAGTCCATACTTTGCTCTTAGGACTCGCCATCCAAGACAGAAGGAAGAAGAGATCTGATCAAGAAGTCGTCGCCTTCGTTTAGGGAGATCATTACGGGTAGGGTGAGTGATTTCATTGCAATCTTTGTCTTTTCTTCTTGAGTGTGGTGAGGGGTTGAACCTATTAGGGTAAAAAGTTAAACATTGGTTCTTATTAATCTTGTAATTTTACTTGAGTTATATATATTGGGATTTGTTCAGGTGACACAATCATCGATCATATACGTTGTCTTTATCTGTGCTTGGATATCAAATATTTAAACTATTTTTCAACAAGATCACAATTTTTTTTACGTACAGTGCATTGAATTTACTAGGGCAAATAAGATGCTTGTTCGTAAATTATAAATTTGTTACTTGTTCTTCCTATAACTTTCACAAAAAAGGAGAGAAATAGTTAGGAAGTAACATTTATGTTTTCCTCGCAACATATTATTGTAATTTAGAGTATTTTGATATGAATCTTTAATACAAACTAGTAACGTGCACATGCGTAAAAAAATTGTTAAAAAAATTTAAACACGTGTGTAAAAAATTTGTTAAAAAATTTAAATTTAAAAATACTATAAATAATGTCGTTTCTAGGGATCGAACTCAAACAACAAAAAAAATACCTCCCACCTTAACCACTTAAGTTAGAATTGCTTAGTTATAAATAAATAATATTATGTAGTTAAATAGTTAGTTATTTAAAAAAAATGTTAGTGGAGTATTTACATACGACTTAGACGGCTCAATTTTGAACCATTTTCAAGCCTCATTATAAGAGTAGAGATAATAGTACTATTTAATAGGACAAAATTATAAATTGTTAGATACAAATTTATAATAACAATACACTGACATATTCGAGTCCATTTTTGTTCACTCACAAAAACTAGTGTGTATGTTCATCCTCCAATCAAGTATTGCCACGTTTTAAAATATAAGTCAAAACCACTTTGAATGTTCACAAAACTACTTTCAAAGTCGTTTTATATTGTATGAAAATGTCACGTGGCAACACTTGATTTGAGGGTGAACATACACTCTAGTTTTTGTGGGTGAACAAAAATGGACACACATATTCATCTACTTTTTGTTGCATTAAGCTGTACTTGCTATGAATAGTTCAAACAGTCATATTCTTTGAAGAGTTATTTGTATTTACCCCCCAACTGATAATGTTATCTCCACTATCCCCCATTTGTTTTGCAATTAGCATTACCCTCCATTCCTTTATAATAGAGAAGTGTAATTAGTGTTACAAAAAAGAGCTTAGTTTTAGAAAATTGGAGGGTAGTTCTAATTTTAATTTTTTTGGGTATATTGGAGATAGCATTATAAATTTGTGGATAAATACAAATAACTTTTCTTTGAAATATAAAAAGGGTATTCCTGTAAATATCTTTCCATGTAGGGGGCAAAACCTCTAAAACCCCTAAACGTGTTACTCTTTAATTTTCCTCTGTTTTAATTCTCTGTTTCCCTCCTATAACCAACAACACTTCCGCTTCCGCTTCCGCTTCCGCTTCCCATCCCAAATTTCACCAAATCGAAACTTTCCGCTATCAAGCCCTAGAAAACAAATCGCTCCACTTATTTTCGACTTGACGATTTCACCCCCAGGTATTTTCTTGAACATTTCCGGTACTAGACTACTTGATTTTTTTTTTTTTGGTTATTTTCACGGCTAGAATTGATGGCTGTGGTAGAATTTTGGGTCAAGTTCGGAACTTTGATTGTTCGTATGGTTGTTCAGATTTTTTTTTTAAAATCTTTTCTGTATCTAAGATTACTTAAATTATGGGTTTGTAGGGGTTTTCACGGTTAGAATTGAGCAATGTAGAAGAATTTAGGTCAAAGTTCGCAACTTTGACATGTAATTCTTATGGTTCTTCATATAGTGGAAGGGAATTTGACGATCTGAGAGAGTTGCTGTAGTGTTTACTGTTCAACTATAATTATTCTTTTATTTTGGGACTCTCCCCCACTGTACTTAGGGTTTCTTGTGAGACATATTCATCTCTGCTTTCTGTTAGTCCTTTGGTATTTTTTTTTCTGGAATTTTCTCTCTGCAAGATTACTTTCATTTTGTTTTGTTACAGTTTCTACAGTTAGAATTGAGCAACGTAGGGAACTTTATGTGTAAGTTTGAAACTTTGATATATTGTTACTATGGTTAGCGTTTGTTGTGAAAAAAATGTTTTTTTTTCCAATATAGGAGGTAAAATTATGGTGCGCGGAAGTTTGGACCTGAATGAATTACCGGTGGAAGGTACTAGCCAAAAGCTTTTCTTCATATATGATTTTTTTTTTTTAATGTTTGTTTTTTCTTCTTATTTTAGTTCAATTTATTCTGATGTAGATAAGAAAGTTCATTACGTGATGTTGGAGAAGGATGGAAAACTTATCTGTCGTACTCGCTGTGTTGGTCTGTCATTTGTTCCGTAAGTATCCTCAACTGGGTTGTGTGTTCGATTAGAGTTTCACTTTATTTTAGATAAACATTGATCCTGATTTGATGTTGTTTTGATCTGCTATACAGTTTATGATATCCATTTATGCAGTCTATTGACTTTTCATATGTTTGCAATGGTGGGAATTTTGGTTTTGGGTCTTTTATGAATCTTTCCGTCGACTGTGTTAAGGTAATACAATCTTTGCTAGGCACTTATGAATAGGGTGGCAAATGAACAGAGCAACTTGCGAGCTTGGCTCGACTCGGCCGTATAGACAAAAGCTCGACTCGGTTTACTTAATAAGTCGTGCTTGCAATATTGAGCTCAATTCCCTTAAGAGACAAGCTTGAAAATGGGACGCTCGGCTCGAGAGCTTGCGAACAAGTTCGACTCACTAAGCTCGAAGAGTACTCGAGTCGACGCGGTTACAACTCGGCACGACTCGGTAGAATTTGAATTAGTTACATTTTGAGCTCGTTTCCCATGGGCAGAAGTCCATAATCCATTTATGCCTTTAGTCCACAATGGGTTAAGCTACACCTAACCCTAATGCTTTACACGTCTGACTCCCTCCATCTCATTCTCACATATTATTTTGCTCCTCCCCAGGAAACCGCTTCCCTTATCTCAACCAAAACCCTAACCTTGAAATTTTCTCATTATTTTCCATTGTTTCTCTCTTCCATCTCCATTAACAAAACACC
Source organism: Iris macrosiphon (assembly GCA_036927795.1). Taxonomy (NCBI): domain Eukaryota; kingdom Viridiplantae; phylum Streptophyta; class Magnoliopsida; order Asparagales; family Iridaceae; genus Iris; species Iris macrosiphon. Next base: position 13,612,514 of record JAYESA010000017.1, on the reverse strand, counting down.
AAAGCTTGGATAATGCATGTGGATGGGAGCGTTCATGGAGCCTTCTAGGAATGCACGACATTACGGAACCAACTGGAACTCCGGTCCATGAAAATTATGGTCAGATTCTGGTATCTGCAAGTGTGACCAGAATTCCGGTTGGGCCAGGATCAGCCGATGTAGCCTTCCTATACACACACACACATAAATAAATTATGCAGTCAAGTGGGTATGTTTGCAATGGCTGGATTTTGAATTCATATTTCTGTTAAGCTTCCTATCAATTGTGTTTAGCTAGGCACTTATGATGTTTTTAAGCTTCAATAATGCATGTGGATGGGAGGGCTCATGGAGCCATCAGGGATGTGCGGCAAATATCTGTTTGTCACTATACTGGTATGGATGACCATGACCTTAGACTACATTTTTGTATTTAAGTTTGTTTTATTAAGTGGGCTCACTTATGATGGATAGCTCCCCATGCACCCAATGGGCCTATCTGATGTTGTCTACCCTCAATTAACCTAGATCACCTTACCTTCTTCCCGAGGCTATTATCATGATTTAGCAGAAGAATTTGAATTTGACGGAGAGGAAATGTACTGGTGATACACTAATAAAAACATCTAATCAGCAACATATGTACATCTAATTAGAGACAGATGTAGGGACTTTGTCACTAAGACCGATGGATTAGCGACTTAACTCGCTACAGACCAAATGCATATTTATAAAATCACTTTAGCGACGGAATTAGTGATTACACGTTCGCTACTAAATATAAGTCCGTCACAAACCCCATCCCTGATTCGTGATTATCTGAAGTGAAGATGCAATTGATGCTTCCTATGAACTTCAGCAATGTGAGAAGAATTTGATGACAAGTTGGCAAGAGGCTATAATGTTTTACGAGTATATTGTCTGGGAAAGAGAGAAGGCAACCGGCATTTCAAGATAACAGGGTGTGAGTTAAAGGATTGAAAGTGAAAGAAACTATGATCATCGACCTTATGGTGGACCCCCTGCAAGAGGGGAGAGCTCTCATTACATCTAGCTTCTATATTGCTACTTAATAGCAGATGAATAATTTCCTTCAAGCGCAGGAGCAGGAGTGATTGATGGCTTGCATGATCGAGATCATCCTATGTGAGGAATGAGTGAGAGCTGTCATCATCATTGAATTTTAGGAGCAATTGTGATCGCTTCACACGGGTGGGATTGAATATATCTGGTCAGAGTTTCGCAAGGGATATAACATTGGAACTTGTAATCTAATTTGCATTCATCACTCCTAGGCCTTGAGGAAAAAAATTTAGAAGAATTTTCTTTTTGTTTGACGATGTACCTTTCATGTAGCATGTGCATTATATTGTTTGAAGATTTGCCTTCCACCTTGTTGAAAAAGGGGGAAAAAATCTTATTGTGGAGGGTGTCTTGTATTCACGTGTCTTGTGAATCCTCTGGAAGACAATTTGACAACATTTAAGTGAAGATGCTTATATTGTCTCATGTCTGTGAAACTCATGAGAGTCTCTTAACCCATCCAGACCTTATTGCCTTTTGTAAAACATAATCTCTTGCAACAGACTTTATGCTCGATGGTTGTTTGCATCATGCTCTATTACATGCGAACTTTTTATGTAGATGCTTTATAACTTTCGGGAGAAGGGAGTTGTGGAAGTTGCTACTCCATTCAGTAATGATGAAAGAAAAGGGAATGGAGAAGGAAAAAAGAGACACGGGAGGACCTTTCTAGAGAGGGAAAAAGATTACTGATCTCTGCACCCTCTGAGTGATCTTTATCTCACTCAAATAAGCTAACACTCGGTTCATGAAGCGAGAGGCGTAGGAAGAGAATAAGGCTTTTGTAGAAACAATGAAGAAGGACATGAGTTTCATCAGAAACGGAGATCTCATATGAGGGTAGCTCCCCAGGGTTAATGAAGAAAGGACGTGTGAGAGGACACTTGATTGTTCAAGCAAGCCAAATGTCACCACTATTACACAGAAGTAGGGAAGCAAAAGAAGCATTACTTCGTATGTAAAGGTGCCAAAAGGAGACAGAGAGAAGGTAAAGGGGATATGCCATGACAATAAGGAACTTGTCCATCATAATTCGTAGTGCCCTTTTGCCAACTTTCTTGAGGACTATGTTGCAAGGAGAGTGTTTGGCCTTGAAGGCTGCGACAAGGCGATCACCAAGACAGTTTTGAGAGTAGGAAGCAACAGAGGTCTTGAGGATTGCTATTTATACCACATGATAAGTCCATAAAAGAGTGATTTTTTGTTTTTTTGGATTTCCGGGATTCATCAAAGGGAGACTGAGGTTTAGTTCTTTTGGATTCTGGGATTGCAGAGTTGGTGGGGTTTCCAAGACTTAGGTAGGGAATTATAATCTATCGTTTACACGAGTGGATTCCAGGGAAAAGATAAAAAGTGGGTTATGGCATTAGAAAACTAATTGTTTTAAGGGTAGGGGGATTCAGTTTTCCACAAGGTGGAAGGCTTGAAACAATATAATGGCCTTAAGGAAAAAACTTATTAGATGAATTTTCTTTTGTTTGAAGATGTACCTTTCATGTAGTATGCACATTATATTGTTTGAAGATATACCTTCCATCTTGTTGATTAGAATGGAGATTAGAATGGACTTTTAAGGGTAGGGGATTCAACATGTGCATTATATTGTTAGAAAAAGTTGAGGCGTTTGGGAATTTGTATTGGAGTTTCCTAAAAATAATAAAAGAAAATGGAGTTAAGAATGGAGTTCTATAAAATTCAGGTAGATTACTCTACTTTTTGGAGTTGGAAATGGAGTTTTGTCTTAACTCAAAGGCACTCACAAGTGCATCACAGTTTCGGCTTTTGGAGTTGGGAGACCTCACTCTACCAAATCCCGATCTTCTTTTCAAAACCCACCCTGATAATGCTTAGATGACATAATTGGAGAAACCTACATGATCAAAGTAAATTTCTTAACCAAGGACAACTCCATAACTCATTTTGATTTGAGATTGGACAAATAAAATATCACAAAATTTGGAGTAGGGCTGAAGTCACGAGTGTTAAGGACTGGTCAAATGTAATTTGAGGTCGTGCTTTATATTTTTTAATTCAAGCTTCTCAATAAAAGCATGGACTATAGCACTGTATTTGCGCAGTCAAGATTTAGAGGCACAAAGAGGTGCTATTCATACAAAACTAGGTTTTGACCTGGGATTTAGCATACAAAAGACAATTAAGGATGGGTATCATGGAGGAGATGATGAAAGAACAGAAAAGAAGCTTTCCCACTTTTCTTTAATCTTTTATACCTTTTTCTAGCCTTCACTGGGATTCTACATCTAATTATAATTGTTTCACAATAAATATAAAAAAACCTCTTAATTTTTATTGATCAACATTTCTTGTGCTAAGAGAGGTTAAGGGACTTTATATAGCCTCTTCACAAAAAGTTGCAATAACAACAAATTTTGTTCCAAATTTTTGGGTTGGCTTAAGGGCTATGTCCTCTTAAAGGGAGGGCTGTATCCTCTATAACACTAACATAAAACCATATCTTTTTTTAATACTTCAATCCATGTTCGTATAGGTCTACCTCTAGTCCTAACGTCTCCTTTAACTACTATCTTATTATTCCTCCCTATCGGAACATTTATTGGTCCGTGTTGCACATGTCCAAACCATCTATGACGATTTTTGTTATCATGTCATTAGTTGGCACCACCTCCTCTTATTCTACCTTTTAATATATTGCAACTCATCCATCTTAGCATTTTTATTTCAGCTATATAATGTTCTAAATTGATTTTCCTACATTAGAACCTCTCTTGGACTAGAAAAATTCTATTTAGTGTCAAAGAAACCAATAAATAAGGAAACTTTTACTTACAATAAGGAAATTTGATTCATAATCAAGGCAAAATTTCACTGACCCCTTTGTGAACTTTAGATCATGGTATTTAAACTACCTAATTTTCAGCGACCAAGTTTCTTGAAGTTTTGTTATTTTTCTAGAAGGTCCAAAACTACTAACAATGTTAACAAAATGCACTGAAAGACAATAATACCCTTAAACTTCTCAAATGACCAATGGTGAAAATTAAATATAGAAACATATAAGCTAGTTCGAGATTGGTCATATTGTTATTGCTGTAAAATCACAATTTTGAGTTAAGTTTCCTTAAAGAAATTGAAAAATGTAAAACTAATAGGCCTGATGGATCATGATATTTTTATTGAAGTTTTGGAAATGTGTAAGAGAAACAGTCTATGCGGCCTAACTAGTTTATTCAACCAATTTTAAGGACTAGAATTTTATCCAACATAATGAAAAGGCATTATTGTAAGACCTATTTGATTGATCTATAAACTAATCCTAGAGGCAGGATAGGGTTTGTTAAGATTTTCTTGATTACTACTTGTGATTAATGAGTTATGCAGTGGAAATACAATCTCAAGCAGTTAAATATACAAGAATATAAGGAAATAGGTCAATACACAAACAAAACCATGTACGGCTGGTTTGCTACCAGCCTACATCCAACCTCTCCAAACTGAGAGGCTTAATCTAATAGAAATAATTGATCAGATACAATCCCCATACCAGTGACCACAAGTCTGATACCAAATCTTAACAACCCTGATACCAAACCTTAACATGCCCTTGAGTCTAAGGGTTGTAAACTTGTTGGTCCTTGTTCTAATCCTAAGAACAAGTTCCTCCAGACTCCCTTGGTTTAAACGCTTACAAAAGTAAGTACCAATTCCAATTATTAAAAAATAGATTAAAAATAAAACAATCTTAGCGCCCTTTATGAAAACTCTGATGGATGAAGGTGATGCTGAAAGCTTGGTGAAGTCTCTTATTTACTGCTTGGGCCTCCAAGGATGTATGAAACAAGTTCTTAATCTTCTTCAAATTCTATGGACACCTCTCAAGCGTAATGAGAATCATGATAGTAATGTTTGTATTGGACATGCTTGAAGAAACTCATGGGTGAGATTTATTGGCTTTAGGGCTCTTGCTCTTGCAATATAGCACTCCCAAAAATTGCTTGGCATGCCCTAACCCGGTTTTGATCGAGTCTAGGTCGATTTGACCGAATTAGGAGTCCAAAAATTAGAACTTGAAAAATTAGGTATGTAGAGGTTACAAAGATATGCATGATGGAATTACTACTACTGTGCAAACAATGGAGGAGACCGTACCATTTTCCTTGATCATTGTCTTACATCAAGGTTCGACATTAAGTTCTTACCTCTTTCTGCTAATTTTACATGAAATTATTAGGCGTGTTGAGGAGGATATTCGATAATTATTTGGATTGTGGATCTCTTGAAGAATGCATGGGTAATCTTTCAGTATGTAGACCATAGTTACTTGGATCCTGGATCTCTTTAATACGTGGTACGGGTATGAGATATCTTACTTTTCCTGGTCCGCATAAGAGTAGGAGGCCGCAGTTCAATATATATATATATATATATATATATATATATATATATATATATTTTGATATGTCCTTTCCACCGGGTTAGGAACTAAGTTCCTAAGGGGAGATTCGAACCGTGCCCATTCCCACGGTAGTCCCCCCATTGTAACCAACATGCCACGATATATATATGTGTGTGTGTGTACACACATACACACTCATCTTCTGCGGACCAGGAAAAGTAAGATACCTAATATATATATATATATATATATATATATATATATATATATATATTGGCCTGTTGGTTATGATGGAGGGCTCACGTGGGGATGGGCACGGTTCGAATCCCCCCCTTGGGAACTGAGTTCCTAATCCGGTGGAAAGGACATATCATATATATATATATATATATATATATATATATATATATATATATATATATGCGCGCACACACACACACACTCCCCTTTTGCGGACCAGGAAAAGGAAGATACCTAATATATATATTGGAAGAATTTGTACGAAATCCTACAACAAACTGCTCTTGTAGTTTTTATTTTGACAATTAATTAGTTCATTGTCTTTTAGATTACAATTAGATTTATATTTTTGTTGAACTTATCTTATAAGATCCAGTTTGTCCTAGTGGCCAGTTTTGGCCTGTTGCATTTGGGGTTGGAAGATTCGGAACACCTATTAGTGTGGGGCAGGAGTATCCTGATAACTATGATGCATTCTTTACTCTCATATTTGGATCTTAAGATCAGGTCGGGAGAGTTATTTATCAAATGAATGCTTTACTGCTTTGAAAAGTGGTTTAACTTTAAATTAATTACTATAAAAGCATATTGGCCGGTATTGGGAAGGAATTAGATAGGGTTAGTGCAATAAAAAATTTTAATGGAGAAAGGAGAGATCTAAGCTTAAATAGTTGGGCATCCAACTTAGGATAAGCCGGATTATTCAAGGAGTGATCAAGGGAAATTGGCTTTAGTTCCCTTGGATGTAAGAGAGCGTATTTTTTACAAGCGACAAATAAAGACACAATATGTCATCCTTTGAGATCCCAAATATCGACTATAATATTGGGTTACCCAATATCGATCTATATATTTAAAAATTGGGTTAGGGTTTTTGTTTACTTTAAATAGTTAATGAATACCAACTTGTTAACCCCAATGTACATATGTTGTAGGGTGACATATATTGGAATCTCAGTATTTTTAATTAGTAACAAGACTAAGAGTGTAAAGGAATAAACAAGTTAGTAGTTTATGTTTGTACTAATCTTAACTAGACTCTTAAATTACTTGATACAAGATTTTAATGTTACTAGTTTTTCTGGACGTAAAATTGATTTACTGTTATTTTTGTTGTTAGTTTGTTTGAGGACATTTCAAAATTTTTGTTATATTTAGAAATTATAATTAGATAGAACATTTCATATATTTAATATGTCATATAGTATACATTTTTTGATATCCAACATTTCAAAATGTCTGTTTCTTTCGACATTTCAAATTCGAAACCGACATGAATACAACATCTATAACCTTGATATTGTCAAATATAAGCTCTTTGCAAAAAGGTGGAAAAAGGAGATTGTAGGAGTAAATTAAGGTTTCCATGCAAAATGCAAAGGTTTCCTTACATTTTATATGCTACTTCCATTCTCTTATATCAAGGATAAATTAGCGGTTTACTTAACCGCCTGGTCTGAGACATGAGTAATCATATTACTTCCTAATTTGCTGATCAATCAAATTACTTGGCACACAGGTTTTCCTTTTCCCAAAAATAATTTTTATAATTCAAACTGTGTTCTCCTTACTTCAATGAGGCACGCATTATGCCATACACATTGCGACCCGAGTGTTATGTGTACCTTGCGTCTCACTATGCGCCTTGCACTTGGCATTGTCAAGGGAGCTTCAATAGAATGTCCCCAAGATATCATTCAATAAAACGAGCCAGGATTTTAGGGGCAGGGGAGGCATGTGAGATCTAGCTATTCTTTTGGGAAGGGGTGAGAAGCTACTAGCTTTGGCCTTCCATTGTTGTGGTTTTTCATGACCTCTCCTGGTTTCCATATTCCCCTCTCAGCCGATACGTACTTGATGGTGCTGTCAGGCCGTTCTTTCGGCCCCTTGGGTTGTGCATCTCCGTTTAGGTGTTCCGTCTCCTTTTTTTCTGTGATGTATCTCTTTTCTGGGGTTGTTTTGTTAATCGTCTTTTAGAAACATGTTTTTTCTTTGTTTCGCCATGAAAAACTTGTGTGGTCAAGCTAGGGCATAAAACTTGGTTTTGCATAAAGAGAGATGGTACATGGAGTAGCACTCCTGATAAAGAGTTGGTGAGATTGTGTAGATAAAAATTGAGCACTAAGATGCCCAGCGACATTTTAATATGCTATTATTAACATATCCTTTCAGTTATTTCCTTGTAATAAGGCACTGTTGCTGATTACTCGCTTTTTCTACTAGTCCCAGGCACTTGTCAATTTTAGATTTCAAGCCAAAGGCACGCTTGCCTGAAGAGAAGTTACCATGCTTCAAATTGTACCCAGAACCTGAAAAATCTCTTCAGAGGAGAGAATGGGTTATCTTTACAGATTGGATTTCGAAGAAAAGGATGGTAAAATTGCACTTTTTAAGACACAGTTTTGTCTTGTCTGTGGTTGCACTTATGATATGATAGTAATGTTAACAATTTTCTTAATGACCTTTTTTTCCTTCGAATTTAAGGTTGGAATTGTGGAATCCGAGACATGTAACTTATATGTACTTCCTCCAAATCAGAAGCAAGAACTTTCTCATGTTGAAGTGTTGTACCAGATGAAGCCTACACACCCCGCATATGATAATTGTGAAGTCAAAACATCAGGTAGTCAGAAAGCTTTCTTTTATGATACCTTGATATCATTAAATATTTTCCCCAATGAGGTTCTAGTCGAGATATTTTTTTTTCCCAAACGTTAAAAATGTTAAGAATGCTGTAATGCTCGATTCCGAGTTAAATGGTGTTATCTAGCTGTTAGCATATTCGAGTAGGCAATGCCTTAGCGTGGGCTGATTTTCATACTGTTAGAGTTATTAATATTGTTATTTATCTTATGAGGGTAATAAGATAATTGTGGAAGTATTTCATATTAATATAAATAGAGGTGCAACCTAGGATTTCATACTCTTGCACTCTCCTTTCTCATATTCTCTTCTTCTCTCCAAACTTCATTTGGTGTATCAGAGCATCTTTTGAAGGTACCGCAAATCCACGTTGAAATTTTTTTCCAACTGATTTTCGTCTGCTTTTTATGATTCGTCGTTCGTGGTTGTTCGTGATTTGTTTATGAGATCTAGGGTTTCTATATATCTCCGTTGGTCGTTCGTTGTGGGTTGTGGTTCGTTCTGCCCTAGTTACTAGTGCTGCTGGTTATGGAGGTAGACGTGGTGGTGGTCGTGGTGGTAGAGATAGTGGTCATAGTTTTGGTTAAGGAGGTAGTCGTGGTGGTAGAGGCAATGGTCGTGGTAGTGGTCGTAGTGGTGGTCGTGGTGGCCGTGTACCGTGCGATGGCTCATACAGCTTCTGAGATAATGTGAGTGAAGTCTCTTTTTCATGAAATGGGGATTATGGTTCATATTCCTATAGAAATGTATTGTGACTACCAATCAACAATTTTTATCTCAAGTAATCCGGTGTTTTATGAGTGCACTAAACATATTGAGGTGGATTGCCATTTTGTTCGTGATTTGTTGCTGAAAGAACAAATTGTCACTCCATATATTCGGCCTGAGATCAGTTATCTGATTACCTCACCAAACCATTTGGTCATGGTCAATTTTCTTATTTATGTAGCAAGTTGGGCATGTGTGATCTATATGCTCCAGTTTGTGGGAGGATATTAGAGTTATTATTATTTATGTTATGAGGGTAATAAGGTAAGTGAGGATGTATTTTATATTAATATAAATAGACATGAGGTGCAACTTAGGGTTTCATACTTTCTTGCATGGTCTCACGATACATCTCCATAGGAATATGCACCAAATCCATTTCATGAAGAAGAGACTACACCCACATCATCTCAGAAGCTGTATGAGCCGTCTCACGATACTCGACCTCTGCAATAGAACGAGCTACAATATTCTGCTTCTTACTACACCACATTATAAGATTGTCACCCACAAATGTACAATAGCTAGAAGTAGACCTATTACTGCGACTGCCCACGCAATCAGTATTACTGAACCCCGTCACCATAAGCAACTGCAATCAGTATTACTGAACCCCGTCACCATAAGCAACTGGAATGTTTGTACAACAAACCCTTTCCAAATGTAGTATCGTAGAATGCTAGAGATAGTTTCCAATGTAGTTGTTGAGGGACATGCATAAACTAACTACTCCAACTGCATAGGTGATGTCGCATATGTGATGTCTGGTCGTGTAATAGTAATATAAGTTTTCCAACTTGCCGTCTATAATATCCAACATCCTCAAATAACTTTTCTTTGTCAGCATCAAGCTTGTTATGATAATCCATAGGAGTGTCAATTGGCCGACACTCCAACATCCCAGTCTCTGAGAGCAAATCCAGAACATACTTGTGCTGCGATAGATATACATTTCTTATATCGAGTGACCTCGATTATAATAATATCAAAGAAGAATCAATCTTTAGTTTGAAACTGACGACTAAGGTAGGCTTTCAAGTCTAAAGTTTCAGTATGATCACTTTCAGATATAATAATATCATCAACATAAATAATCAACACGATAACACATGCTGAGGAAGAATGACAAAATACTGAATGATCTGACGTGGTGCGCCGAAACCCATTTTGAATGAGAACTGAACTGACTTGTCAAACCAAGCTCGAGGTGACTTTTTAGCCCATATAATATTTTTTTTAATCGACATACGAGTTTTCCACTTTCATCCACAACAAACCCCGGTGGTTGATCGATTTAAACCTCCTCCTGAAAGTAACCATACAAGAAAGTATTCTTTATGTCGAGCTGATACATAGGCTATTGGCGATTAATCGTCACCGAGATAAGAATTCGAACTGAATTCAGTCGAGCCACTGCAGAGAAAATCTATATAATCTACACTATATGTCTATGTATATCCTTTTGCAACCAACCGTGTCTTGAGGCGCTTAATTGAACCATCTGGATGATACTTAACAGTATACACCCATCTACAATCCATTCTCTCTTTTTCAACAGAAAATGATATAAGCTCTCAAGTTTAATTGTTATGTAAAGCACACATCTCCTCATCCATTGCACTTTTTCAACCAGAAGATGACATTGCATGCTTATAAGTTTTGGGAATGGAAATGGAAGACAATGAAACATCAAATGCATAAAAAGATGATGAAGTACGGTGTAAGAAACATAATTGGAGATGAGATGCTTGTTCTTTGTGGTACAAAGGCGTGTACTTTTTCTGAGAGCAATGAGAATATCACCTGGATTTGTAGTGATGGGGCAGAAACCATATGCACAGAAGCTGATTGATTGGTGGCTGAATTCTGCAGAATCACTGACCTGTCCTTGGATTCTTGGATCTCTGATAAACCTGTAAAGGAGGATGTAGATATAAATTGATTCAAGAATGACCGAAAGTAGCATAGAAGATACCAAATCTGATGAAAATATAATAAGACGTTCTCCTGAAAGAAGGAAAATGTAGACTCAAAGAAGGTAACATCTGCATTAACATAATATTTGCGTGAATGTGGACTGTAACAACAATAACCTTTTTGTGTACGAGGATAACCAAGAAAGACATACTTAAGAGATCGATGAGCCAACTTGTATCGATTATGTTTCAAGTTGTGAACAAAAATGACACACCCAAACACGCGAGGTAAAAAAATGAGTGACATTTGTATGTAATACGGAGAATGAAACTTGATTATTTAGTACAGATGATGGTATGCGATTAATTAGATAACATGCAGTAAGAACGACAACTGCCTAATACTATTTAGGGCTAAGTATATTGAACATGAGAGTTCGAGCCACATCTAAAATGTGTCGATGTTTGTGTTCAGCTATATTATTTTGCTGATTAGTATTGACACAATTGGTTTGATGAATTGTCACGATCAACACAGAAGGTGTTTACAGAAGATTGAGTATATACTCCAAAGCATTATCAGAACGCAAAATTTTGATGCGTCTATCAAATGGAACATAGACTTCATTATAAAAGGTGGTTAACACATTTGGAAACTCAGATCTTTATTTCTTTAAATAACATCAAGTCATTCTGGAATAATCAACAAAAACAAATACTGAAATCCTTTTGATCTTTTGACTCTAGACAGACCCAAAATATCAAAATGAACAAGACAAAAAGACTGCAACTGATGACTCTCAATACGACGAGAAAAAGAACTATGACTCTCAATACAACGAAGAAAAGAACTACAATAATGCTTGCCTAACTGACAAGCCTCACATTCAAGAACATAAACATAACTCAATCTAGGGACAACTTGACTCAACTTAGCCAAAGATGGATGACCTAAACGATAATGCTACTGCAACGGAGAAGTAGAAATAGAAGTGAAAGCCTTTCCAGATAAATCTAGGTAATACATCCCGTCTTTTTTTGTCCCGAACCAATCATCTTCTTCGTCATGAAGTCCTGAAAAACATAAGAATTGAAAACAAATGTTACAGAACATTGAAAAGATTTGGTTAACTAGTTAATAGATAGCAAATTAAAAGAAAAATTAGGCACATATAATGAATCAAATGATGACATTGATTGAGTAGGATGAATGTCACATTTTTCAAGCACAAAACGCGTAGACCCATCAGCCAAGATAATATTATGTTTCATAGGACTACGATTATGAAAGAGAGAGTTTATACCTAACATGTGAGAACTTTTCTGAGTCGATGACCTAAGAGGTGGCTGGTGGCTGGGTTGCCACAAATGTATGATTACCTATATGTGTCATGGTTACAACAAGTTGGGAGGTGGTACTAACAAGTACGTTAACTTCTGGAAGATCTGTTCAAATGGAGATGAGGTATCGTACGTTGAAGTCTGATTGAAACCAGAAATATCATCTCTAGAAGTGGTGATCTGGAACTGCATATTTTCATTATGCACTTGATGTTCATATTCTGGTTTACCCACCTGTCCCAACAGTAGTCTTCGATGTGGCCGAGCATTTCACAATAGTTACACTTCCGTGGTTGACCGCAGTAGTCTTAGATGTGACATAGGATTTAATGCCCTTGCACTCTCATTTCTCATATTATCTCTTCTCCGTTTTCTCTCCTCTCCAAACTTCACACCTTCATGGTTTGTTTGGCAAACAAAAACTTGGATTGGAACTAGAAAAATAGTGGAAAATATTCATACTTTCTTTCTTTGGCCTTTGGGAAGTAATGTTGGAAACATGTTGGACCTTCCGCTCAAAATGGAACTTTCCCTTTTTCCTAATGTAGGATGAGACCGAGGATCCTATAATGGATTGACTCGCAATATAAAATGATAATGCAGAAGCTAACTTATGAATACTTGTTAATATTTATCTATCCACATAATTATTCAAGGTAATTAGCGGAAATAACGAAAGTGAAGGAATGAGTTTACCCAAATTACGAATACACAAACATGTCGACTTTGTTAACGGAAAATGAAGCACGAAAGTGATGATTTTCCTAATCAGAAGTTGTAACTCGTAATTGACAAAGTAATCTGTCTTCTCTTGTTCTTAGGTGGACTTCGGAATCACCTCAATGCCAAATTGGATGTAATGGATGCTTTAATGCTGCTGATGTAGACTTTGGTTAAGAAAAATCCAAAAGAAATCTTTGGATTTGTTTAATACACAACCCAAAATTGCACTAATGTTATGTTTTGGCTTTAAACAACAACTCCATTTTAAAGGGTCTTCCTCTGTGGCTCCTTAACAACCTTATAAAAAACGAGTAACAAAGGGGCTTGCTTAGGTCTTTGGCGAGGTTAACAAATGTTCGGGGTCAGGGGAAAACTCATTGGTGACCTGTACTCGGTTGTTGGCAAGGTTGAAGATTACAGTGTTCCGATGAATATAGTGGTGGTGGTTTTGGAACATGGACACAATAAAGAGATGATGGCAGCGGCGACAAAGGCAGTGAAAGCGACGCAGACGTAAATTACGTTGAATCCAAAACTAACACAAACAATGTAATGTAAATTCTTGGGTGGAGAAAGTTTGGGAGAAATTAATTTATTAGGCTCTCTCTAAAAAAATGATTTCTCTCTCAGTATCAATCTCTAAATAAAAATTATGTTGCACATGCATTTATTTATGCCTAAAAAGAAACCCTAATCCTAATTGGTTTGGTCATATGAATCCAAATCTAATTACATATTTGTCTCGTAATCTAATTAAACAAACACATAAAAAACTAGTCCTAAACTTATTGATCTCCTGATGGAGTTCGGAATTGGGAACTGGGAAGCTATGGAACTGATGGCTGGAAACTAATAATTACTCAATTTTATTTTTGTTTACTTTCCAAAATTTTGGACATAAAGTAAAATATGTGTGTGTGTGTGGGTGGGTGGGGTTTAAATTCTTTAGTAGGTAAGAATTTGTGTCACAAAATTCTTTAAGTTTGGATTGCGAAAACACACTCTCCATATATATGGGTAAGATTGCGTACATCTTGACTGTCACCAGACTCTCTCTCTCTCTCTCTCTATATATATATATATATATAACCACAATGAAACCACCCTATGTTACACGGATTGTATTTGGATTGTGTGGTTGAGATTAAAAGATGTAGATCCCACTACCTTTTAATCTCACCCACTCAATCAATCCAACCCATGTAACATAGGGTGGTTCCATAATATGAAACCACCCGGATGGTTCTAGAGCATTACTATATATATGTATATATTGGTTGTGACATGTTCGCTACCATGGGACGTGATGAGACAGTTAGTAGCTTAATACGAGACGACACCTGGGATATGGGACATCATTCAATTGGTTTATTCAAGATGTTATTACTAATGTCCACATATCTCAAAACAGAAGCAGAGATGCCGGGATCTGGGAAGGCTCTCCTAACGGTATGTTTAACTTATGATTAGCATATGATCATAGCCGGGTGGCTTCCTCGTATCTCCTTCGAAAGGAATTCATCTGGGTTAAGGGGCTAGCAACCAAAATGCAATTGAATATGCTCAAAATAGTTCGTGGAAGATTATTAACCCTGGATTGATTAGCCTGATTTGGAGTTCAAGTGCAAGGACATAAATGTAAGCTCTGCGAGCAAGATAAAGAATCTTCATTACACTTATTCTTCAACTGTGCCTTTACATGGGACATTTGGATTTTTCAATGCTCCAAGTTAAATATAGAGATGGTACATTGAGAGACTTAAGAGCTCAGATCGAGCAAATTTACAATCATCGAAATAGGGACGTCCAATGGTTCAAACATAAACGCATCAGGTTAGTTGCCTCCATATGGTACATATGGAGAGAGAAACAGAAGAATATTTGAAAATCTAACCATCTCTTTAATAGGAATCTTGCATAACATCTAGTATGATGTCAACTTTATGACATAAAGAGTTGTAGTTGTAAGACCTCAATTTGAGATAGCATTGTAACTTCCAAATAATAAATAAAATTTCGTTTTTTTCATATATATATATATATATATATATATATATATATATATGGAACAACGAAATATGAGCCATGCCACGTGGACTCTCACATGGACCTATAAGAATTAAGTGATTTGAAAAAAAGACATGTTAATTTTAATTTGAGTGATAATTTTAATTTTAATCTTAATTTTTACTGTTAATGTTAAAACTAAAATCAAAATTAACACTAAAATTTAAATTTAAATTAACACTAAAATTAAAATTAGAGTTAATATTAAAATTAACATTAAATTAACATTAAAATTAAAATTAATATTAAAATAAAATATATAACTTAAGTCCTATTGGTCTATGTGGGAGTCCACGTGGCATGATTCATTTAAGAATATGAGCCAATGGCTCATATCCCGTTTTTCATATATATATATATATATATATATATATATATATATATATATATATATGAAAAAAGGTAATTCCATTAATGATGCAAACTTACAACCAATACAACTCGAACAATGCCTCCTATACTCCCATCCCCTTTACATCAAACTCTATATTGTGCAAAATACCAATAGGGACCATATTGAGACCCTCAAATATACATTTGTTCCTCTCCTTCCAGATGTACGAGACTGTCGAAGCCAACCTGATGCAAGCCTTACGAAACCAAGTCGACCCTCTACTTCTAGCCGCCATTATCATCACAATTGCACCAACATAATCTAGCCTTTCCATATATATATATATATATATATATATCCCAAGTGGTTAAGTCTTGGAGAAACAAGGACCCAAAAAACTAGGTTAGATATTCGAATCCCTTTATGCGCGATATACCCTTAATTAAAAAGTGGAGGGGATGAACCAAGAGATCTTTGTAGCGACTAATTGATAGTCGGACTTAGAGAAGGGTAAGGGATCGTAGGACTGATGGTCGATCCGAGTGGAGCGCACAATGGAGATCGACCCGAGCAGTGGAGAAAGGATGTTTCATACACAAATATTGACGATCAACATGCGAAGTACTAGACTCAAGCCGAGGTTGGAGAGTATATATATATATACACACACACAAGGTGTATCCGTGCCACATAGCATGTCATAAATCCGGAGGACACGAAGAGCATAACGAGAAGTCACTATTGGCTAGGTAGCACTCCCCAATATTTTTCTTCGGTCAAAAATAGATTTGATTTGATAAATAAATAAAATATTGGGATGTAGAATAACTAAATCATATAATTTTTATTTTTATTTTTCTTGGTTTTTATTCCTAAATTTGAGACCA
This sequence comes from Iris macrosiphon, assembly GCA_036927795.1. Taxonomy (NCBI): domain Eukaryota; kingdom Viridiplantae; phylum Streptophyta; class Magnoliopsida; order Asparagales; family Iridaceae; genus Iris; species Iris macrosiphon. Next base: position 13,596,158 of record JAYESA010000017.1, on the reverse strand, counting down.
TGATTGTGTGGAGTTTCTTTTAGATTTTCAATTTAAGTATTATGTTGAATATAAGACTTATAAATTTTAAATTTCAGCCTACCATTATCTAATTACCATAATCTAATTGTTGTAATTATGAATATTTTACTTTTTTGATACCAATAAGATCTCATTCAAAAGTAAATGTGGCAAATCTTGAATATAATTTAAGTGAGTCTAATCTATAGTTTAAATTCAATCTAATCTAAGTAGTAATTCAGTTTAAATTAAATCCATAATTGTAATTCAATTAGAAGGGTCTTGATGTTAGCCGTATGATATACTCTCTTTCTTTTAATACTGGCCATTTTTTTTATCTTTTGGCGGGAAACACCAATTTGCATATATATATATATATATATATATATATATATATATATATTATTTTAAAAAATATATACATTTGGAACCGGTAATTTCATTAATAAAAGAAAAACTTACAACTCGAGGCCTTAAGCCTGCCTCCCCTTACCAAATCCAAAACATTTTACATCAGCTTCAATAGTAAGAATAATTCCATTCTGGGTATTTGCCATGCCCTCAAAAATGTGATTGTTTCGCTCTCTCAGTTGCTAATCTGATGTGAGCTTCTCGATACTACTGTAATGCCCTGCAACCGCACAGTGCATTATGCTGAGTCTGATTAAACGAGGCAATAGTTGGTTACATTTCGATTTGTTGGATTTGGGAGCAAGTATTGATTTGAGATGGTTTCATGTGCAGATCACATGCAGAGTTCGATGTAATCAGGTGTTCGTTCAGAGCAGTACTGTGATAGCGGGATTGGAGCGATAATGTCGTCTTCCTTAGTCCGATCGGTCGGATGATTTGGAGAGCACGACCTGCTTGCACGGTCATACCAATTGAGTAGATCGTGCTTCGCATCGGACCACAGATTCAAGAAATCTGCCTTATCGACAAGGCAAAGTGCTTAGCTGATTCAGACTTGGTGAGTGAGCTATGATACCAAATTGTCACGTTCCAATCTTCCGCAAGTTCGATCGTCCCCGTTGAACGTGAATCACCACGTTACAGCGCTCCCGCAGGACAATTGTTCTTATCGGGACGTGATGCCGTGTGAGCCTGAAGTTGCTCTCGCACAAGGCGATGATGTCAAACGTCATGGTTATCATCGAAACGACCAAGTTGCAGCGAAAGTCAAGCATTGTGCACCAAGCACACATCGGAGTATACGCAGCGAAGCCCTCGAAGGGTCCAAATAAAAATACCACAAAGGCGTTGCAACACTCTTGCTCTTCTTGTCCACAAAGATACTTACCGTTCAATACATCATGTCCCGTATATCCTAACTGAGCCACTATACCTGCGTACTTGAAAATAATGCCTACAAATGTGGGTCAGTACACAGCCGTACTGGTGAGCGGGGTAACCCACTCGTCTAAACCGACACTAAGTAATAAAATTGTCACGTCCCAATCTTCCGCAAGTTCGATCGTCCCCGCTGAACGTGAATCATTACGTTACAGCGCTCCCGCAGGACAATTGTTTTCATCGGGACGTGATGCCGTGCGAGCCTGGAGTTGCGCTCGCACAAGGCGATGGCCTCAAACGTCATGGTTATCATCGAAACAACCAAGTTGCAGCGAAAGTCGAGCATTGTGTACCAAGCACACATCAAAGTACATGTAGCGAAGCTCTCGAATGGTCCAAATAAAAATGCCACAAAGGAGAATGCGACAAAGACGATGCAACACTCTTGCTTTTCCTCTTGCCCACAAAGATACTTACCTTTCCATACATCATGTCCCGTATATTCTAGTTGAGCCAGTACACCTGCATACCAGTAAATAATGTCCACAAGCGTGGGTCAGTACACAGCCGTACTGGTGAGCGGGGTAACCCACTCGTCTAAACCGACACTAAGTAATAAAATTGTCACGCCATAATCTCCTGCAAGTTCGATCGTCTCCGCTGAACATGAATCACTACGTTACAACGCTCCTGCAGGACAATCATTCTTATCGGGACGTGATTCCGTACGAGCTTGGAGTTGCACTCGCACAAGGCGATGACGTCAAACGTCATGGTTATCATCGAAACGACCAAGTTGCAGTGAAAGTCAAGCATTGTGTACCAAGCACACATCAGAGTATACGCATCGAAGCTCTCGAAGGGTCCAAATAAAAATACCATAAAAGAGAATGCCACAAAGGCGTTGCAATACTCTTGCTCTTCTTCTTGCCCACAAAGATACTTATTACCTTTGTAACTATACAAAAGTCGCTGTACAAGGCCCCGGAATCCGCTGGACATCTCAACGGTTGGCAGAATGAGAATATAAACCTCTGGATGACCGAAGAACCGACTGAGAGAAGAAGAATCAAGCTTGCTCTGCTCGACCCGTTCCATACATCATGTCCCGCATATCCTAGCTGAGCCACTACACCTGCGTACATGAAAATAATGTCCATAAACATGGGTCAGTACACAGTCGTACTGGTGAGTGGGGTAACCCACTCGTCTAAACTGACACTAAGTAGATAGTGAATGCAAACAGTTATATGGTGATCTTTCTACTTGAATCCTAGATTCATTTCATGGCAGAGATATAACATATTAAGGAAAACTGTAAAGCAGGTTAAGCATGCAAGCATTCAACTCAAGCAAATAATACTAGCAGTTATATCCAAACTCAAATGAAACTAAGCATGCAAACCGTCTACGCAAATCCGAAGCAAAGCGTGAACCTATCGAACCACAACTGCACGCCTTGCTTGACAAAGTGTCCAACTTGATACTCGTGCATGGATGCACGCTCGCTCGCACGATGAAACGTTCCGCTTCTCCAACCAAGATCATCCACTCAAGCTCCAACTGTCCAAACGCAAGACCAACTCAAGCCACAAATTCTATCCAACCAAACGACGCACACTCCATGCACGCCACAGTGTGGTGATTCCAATGTTCCAGTTCCAAGTGTCCAAGCTATTACGTGTGTTCCATATTATTAGGCATGGAGGAGTAGAGGAGAAGGGACAAAGCCCACTCACCAAGTCTGAATCCGCTAAGCACTTTGCCTTGTCGATACGGTCGATTCTTTGAATCCGTGGTCCGATGCGAAGCACGATCTACTCAATTGGTATGACCGTCGAGCATGTCGTGTTCTCCAAATCGTCCGACCGATCCGACTAAGGAAGACGACATTATCGCTCAAATTCCGCTATCCCAGTACTGCTCTGAACGAACATCTGATTCCATCGAACTCCGCATGCGATCTGCACATGAAACCAACTCAAATCAATACTTGCTTCCAAATCCAACAAATCGAAATGTAACCAACCATTGCTTCGTTTAATAAAACTCAGCGTAATGCACCGTGCGGTTGCGGGACATTACATAATATACCACTTAAAATAAGGTTCGTCCTCGAACCAAACCAGTATCCATTCCTTTCTCGTATGTCGCTTGATCATTTCATAACTCTGCTCCATGCAACTCACATTTTCCTGATCCAGACTCAACACCTCGCTTCGCACTGAACGCTCGCACAAATTCCATATTTCCAATCCTCCTTGCAGTTCAATTCGAATTCAAAATATCGCTTAGTTTGAATCATACACATATTTAAGGCGTCCCTGAAATACATGCATTTCAGCCGAGCTTAGCGATTGCGAATTTGGATAAGTTACAAGGGTATCTTCATATCCGAGACATTCATCGCTTCACTCTCGACTGAACCGATCTTGACGTTCATCCCATAACTCATTCGCACAAGCCCTATTCTCAAATACGATGATTCCTCTCTGACGATCTCTCCACCTGACTTAAATCAGTTCGTGTTCCGACTCAATCCATTCTCCAGCAAGATCCAACACACGCTTCAAGTCCTTGCGCATCCCAAGCGCAATGACTATTCTGCAAGGTCCTATCATCAAAATATTTTTGAATTCTCACTGGCACCGTCCAAGCTCAACCAACCAAACTCTAGCATGACTCCAATCGCACCATGTCTCGCTTACTCCATCTCAAATATCATCTTCATGCTCCGAACGATCATCACATCTGTTGCTACCCCAACCAAACGACTTACCCAACATCGCACTATATTCTTAGATCAGTTCGGCCCAACACCTCTGCCTCTGCCTCAATCTTAATACCTCTCTGGGTGAACATCTATATTGGGGTTCATGTGATCCACAAAGATTTCGCCGCCACGCCATAGGGATAGTGGCGTCACGATTTCGACGCGGACACACTCGCCAAAATTTCTAGGTCGCGCATGAAATAGTTCTTCGCGCTACTTCCACTGCCTCGAAACACAGGATATCACCTTCGTCCTCTGCATGAGCACGTACCGCAAACCTAGTCCGATTATATCTTTTATATCTGAGGCACATCTGTCCTATCCGGTAGTGCAATGATTTGATCTGAACGAGCCACGGCTTTAACTTTTTGAAGTTAGTTACACAGTTGTCAATTTATATGAATGCTATTCCTTTCCGGGGCACGACGAGTCAGAGGCGATGCCATCTTCAAAAATCTTTGACTCCGAATCTCATCAGTTGACTTAGGCCATTTTTACCATCGCTTCGATTTTCTGGTTGCATCTTCAGCTGAAGGCTATCCCAATGATCTTTCCAATCCAACACTTAGTCGCCTAGACTAGCTCCAACATACACCACTCACATCCATCCTCGAAGCATTCTCAAATGCGCCGCCACAAGGGTCATTCTATGGGTCTACAATATTCATTTCGATTTGGCAGTCAAGTCTCTAGGTTCAGCTGTCCCGAAGCTACGTTCGATAATTGCAAGTCATCACGATGGACAAATACAACGAACCGTGCTATATTCCTCTGCAAATCTGAGCCATCCGAATGAACTTCTGAATCCGAGCACTTCATGCACTACCTCTGACTATCTGTTAACCAAACGTCGCCTAACCACCTAGAGTCTTACTATCTATCCAAACCACCAATCGAGAACTGCGCTCGCTGAAACCGTCTTCCATAGCTCTATCGTTCTGCCCTGAATTCATCAAAATTCCGAACCGTCTTGTTTGACTTATTGCACTACCACTTGCAACGATTCCCCAAACCATAGATTTGCTCCATTTCTTATCCGTATGCCATACTTCACACTGCACGTCCAACTTGCTCGAGCGACACAGTGATTTGCTTAAATGTTGCTCTCTCGTTCAGCTATCCTCAAAAGTCCATCCTCAATAATCCTTGTTCTCGTTCCACTTCCTTAGCACCGTATTGATTTCTCCGTATTCCAATTCGTCCACACGCTCTCGATGACTAGTGCACAATTTCCAATACGATCTCAATTCCATATCGCCTTCACTCGTTGCATCGATCCGCCTCAGTACTGCAAGTGTTAACTTTCAATCTGACTTAATATCAACTAGACTTGCCTTATGCCTGTTCACGTCTTCCGGAGAATCCATCCACCATCGTTGTACCGTTTTGTCAATTTCGCTTCCGCTAAACTCTGAGTCAAACTCCTCGAGCGCTAATATCTGAAATCCTTTCAGTTTGTACGAATCTATCGCATTCCTCCTCCAAAACAAAATCGTGTCCCGCTGCTCACTACTCTTCGATACATCTATCGCTCGCACATGCGTGTCCCAACTGTTTGTTCCTTATGCTCAACTCTCTCTTTGCATCAATGAATGCTCCACCGAACTTCCAAATCGCACAAACGAACTCTGATATTCAACTTTCCGTCTTGATCGATCTCATCTTGTTTCCAATATTCGGTCCGCATCACTCCTTCGAATTCCAAACACTCGTTCCATGCTTGTTCCGTTCTCGTCCAACGAAACTTTCATTTATACGAGTTCCTTCCTGATTGCTCAAGTCCAACGTATCGAAGAATACCTGAGTCAAACTCCGTTACACCAATTTTTGACACGATTCCTCACTAGCCCATTTGTTGCGAGCAAACCTATCGCTTATCTAGTTTCGAACATTTCAAACGTGTGCATCACTCCGTAGCAACCATATACGACTTAGAAATAGAGTGGTTCTCGCGCCAGATTTACTTTGCGTCGACGAATGTCTATTCCGAATCAACTATTTCGTGGCGATCCTGTCGGCCACAACTCAACACTCGCTTGCTCCAAGTTTCTAAAATATCACTCAGCCGATTTACACAAACCAACTTCCATTTCCGTTACCCACGTCCGTTGCGGTAATTCCATTGCCGTCTATCCAAAATATTCCAACGTCATGATTACTAAGGGGTATACCATATACCACTCAGATTCAAGTCACTACTTGCATCACACTTCTTTGCACTGATCCAAGATCCGTTCACGCTATCCATTTTGCGTGCTCCAGCCATTCACAACTGAAGGTCTGACACGAAACTCAGCCAACACGTGAACCATCCAACTCTTTTGTCGATCTCGCTCGATGCAATTCGCGCCATTTTTCATTCTTGATACTTCAACTATTTCTCAAACCGTCCGACACTTTCGTTATACGAGCAACCCGTGCAACGATCTCTTCCAAGTAATCCAAGCCAATACCCAACTGTTCTACACATTCGCCACACGAGCAATTGTGCAACGCTCTCTTTGGTATTCCAAGCCATTGCTCAAATATGCTAAGCACATGCGCCACACGAGTAACTCGTGCAACGCTCTCTGATATTTCGAACCAAAACTCAAACTCCGTCAAACACATTCACTACACGAGCAACTCATGCGACGTTCCATTCTCATCCGTTGCTTCTACTCACAGCATGCCACATAACCGATCTCGTCTGACAACCAACCGATCCACTGATGCAGCCAGAATCTTTCCGAACGACAAGCCAAACCAACGCAATGACACCTCTCAACATGCTACACAAATGCAACAATGCCACAAAACTTGCTGCACAAATGCAACAACGCCAAACGATGCTGCACGATTCTATCGAAATCCTACGAAAGGCAACACAACGAAGAACCACATGCACCCACAACCAACAAATATATAGACTTATTGCATGAAACATCCAATGCGACAACGAGTAGAGCCAAGAGCCATACTACACGCGAAAGTTATTTAGAGTTTGTGATGAACCAAAGAAAAAGTCTTGAGAAAATGAACCGGGCGCTCTGATACCAAATTGTCACGTCCCAATCTTCAGGCTCGCACGACATCACGTTCCGATGAGAGCGATTGTCCTGCGGGAGCGTTGTAACGTGGCGATTCACGTTCAGCGGGGACGATCGAACTTGCGGGAGATTAGGACGTGACAATTACGCGGCTCCTTTATTCTTTAATGACATTATTTCCTGAACCACTGTATCTATATTCATGTGGCCACTTGCATGCAAGTGTAACGTCTCCTCCTGTACCCTCCATATTGGAAACGTCGACGAGCAAAGGAAGAACATGTGCGCCAATGTCTCATTGTCCCGCCCACACATCACACAATCCTGGTCCCCTATTTGGATACCAAAACGGGCAAGACGATCCCGAGTCAGTAGTCGACCCATCAGTAATCGATACAGACACATTTTGAACTTTTTTACACTCCCTTTAGTCCATACAACCTTTGCAAGTTCCTACCTATCATGCACCATCCGAACTCGATTATATGCCGCCGTGCAATCAAATCGGCCACCGGAGTATCATCCCAGACCCATCTGTCTCCCACCGGACTTGTGTCAATCGTGATCCGCTTGATGATATCGTGAAACCGTCGAGCATAGCCATGCTGCTCTGTCCGCCACTCTCCAGCATTAATAATAACCACCACCCTCTCCTTTCGATATGCCTCGTGGCCGACGTGCATACCGGCCATATGAATTAGCTTTCATGCTGAAGCCAAGGATCTAACCAAATGTCATTCTCCATTCCATCCTTGAACACACGGGAAATAGTCTGCTTAACCTTCCCCCTGTATTTGAGTATTTGCTTGAAGGAAACCGATTCATTGTTATTGGAGGAGTACACCCACATGTTACCCCCTTTTATATATATATATATATATATATATAATTTGATGTTATCTTAATTGCATGACGTAAAGGAGGTGATGGTGTTATTATTGCATGATATAAAGGAAGTGATAGTGATGTAACCATTATTTCTCAATAAAATTACCTTTTCAAAATATATACACGCGCGCACGCACACACGCACACACGACGTCATACCTCAATAAAGTATCATATTATGCTCTCTTTTTTTCCGCATGATATTTGAGTTTGGAAAAAAAAAAAAAAATCCTAACCCATAACTCTCCTACCTCTCCACTCTTGACTTCCTCCTGACCACCCACCATAAGGTCCGCACCCCCTCTCCTTCCTGATCAACTAGGAAACCCCACCACCAGCATCTGTCCCTTCTATACTTATCTTTTCTTTCTTTTTCCTCTAGCAAAACCGAAACCCTTATCCTGTCTTATGCACTTTAACTCCTATTTTTTCACCCATCGAACAACTTCCAAGTCTCATATTTTTCTTCCTAAAAATACACCAATCCTATACCCTTGACCCTTCATTTCCTACCTTTGAACTCTACATAAATCAACAAAAACAAAACCTTTGAACCCTATATATCACCTAAAATTCCACCTCTTTGATGTCCAGACAACTCCAGCACCTATACCCTACCAACACCCTTGAATCTCACCAAAACTATCACCACTTTAGATCTAAAGCAAGAACATCACGAGGACTCTAGTTTGCGAGTCTAAGGTCTTTAACCATGGAAGAATGTGAAAGATGACAACTTCTTCCATTGGTCGGATCCTTTTTTTTTTTTTTTTTTTTACACTTATTGGCCCTCTTCTACTCCATGGTCATCCAATCAAGCAATCATGATTGTCTGTGATTGTTCTCTACTTCCTCTTGTGCTCACACTTGTCCTATTCTATATTGCAACCTTGACATCTTAGTAATTTTGTTGCTACTTTTTGTGTCACTCTATTGGGGACTTTATACTACTACTATATTCTCCACACATCTCCCTGAGAGCAGGGACAACTCCAAGACTGGAGACATCCATCCTCTATGATAGCTATTCGTGGTCGAGGTGATTGTAAATCTCCCTGCCGCAATTACTGCAGATGCACTAATCATATCAAGAACTATTGTTGTAACGGAGATCCAACCTAGTTTTACATTGATTAGTTGAGATTAGTTTGCTTATAATTGAGATCCAGTCCAATTTGCTCTATTTGACTCTGATTTAGTTAGTTTGCAATTTTTACTTTCAGTAGGGGTTTATTTTTAGTATTCCACTCCCCAGAAGTCTATAAATAGAGTTGTAACCAGACCTTTATTGATTGATTATTGATGATTGATTGGACGACTTTTGAGAGATGCATGTGATGTGCTATTTGGTTTGAAGCCGGTCCTAACCTGTGAAGCCTAGAAAACTCTAACCATAATTTCTTCCCTGTTCTTCTCCTCCAAGCCGTCTGAGCCTGCGAGCCTGCGTAGTCCTGTTTCCCTCTATGTTGCCATCCAAACCAGCCCACATCCTCCCCTCCTCTCTCTCACATGTGCTACTACCAAATGCATGCAAGGGCATTGGTCTTTGCTGTAATTTGAGATTGCCCCCCCTTCTCTCAATTTTTGTGTTGGTGGCCTCTGCAACCGACAACCCTACATGTTGTCAGCATGTCTCCCTTTCCTTAAGGTCATCTAAAACTGCTAAGCCATCCTCATCTTCTCTGAGAAGCTTTCCAAAACCAAGCCGGGGCCCTTTTTCCTTCTTCCAGTTCCTACTCGCAAGACATTCCTCTTGCCTCTTCCCTGGCACCCTCCTGCAAACAGTCTTTTCCCTCTCATCCTGCAAAACCAACAACCCGTTTAGCCTCCTTTTCATTGCACTACCAACCAAACATCATACAACTATTGAATCCAATTCTTGTGCCCGATGACCCATTAGGAAGAAAAGCTCTCGTCGACAGGATCTTGAGTTAACACCTTCTACAAAACCCCTCTGCTTTTACCTGTCTAATGGTCCTGTTAATCATCCTATTTCATTGCGTAAGAAACCTTGTACCTGTACCATGTATCATATTGGTAAGTTTGTTATCATCGTCTTACTCCTTCTCCGTGTCAGTTTCTTAGCTCATTGTCTTCTATTTCTAGTCTTTACCCAAGAAGCTTTTCAACTTCTTGGTTGGCGTGCATTGGACCGAAAAACCTGTATTTCTTCATCCACTACAACTTTTCAACTTTCTTTTACATTCATTTACTCTTCGGTCCAATGGTCCACGAGCTATTGCACGAATATGGACACCATTACGGATGCGGACACAATACAGATATGTGATACATGCATTTTTATGTTGCACGAGTATAGATATGGGAATGAATATGAACACGTTTCGAATATGGACATCATTTTGCCGTATCCGTGCAACGTAGGTGACAAGACACTGACAGTTTTTCCTGGGGACACATGTTTTTTGCAATCATATATTGGTTTGAATCTCTTATGTATTACTAGGGTTGATACTTTTGGTTGAATTCATCTTTGTTCCAATACATTATGTTGTAATCACGTACTTTTTGACTTTCTTATACATTCATCTTGATTTCCTCTTCAGTCCAATGGCCCATGGGGCAGTGTTAGTTTTCCCCGGGGCCGCACACATGTTAGTTGCAATCATCGATTGGGTTGAATCTATATATTACTAGGGTTGATACTTTTGGTTGAACTTATCTATGCTCCAATACATTGCAAATCATGTGCATTTTTCTACGCATGACATAATAGCCTTTTATTTGTAGACTTAATACCTTTACTATCTCCATACAAATAGACAAATTATGAATGGAGCTAACATAGTTTTTGTTCTTCGACATTTGGAGGTCCAAAAGATAATCTGCCTAAACCAAAGAGCTTCACACGTGCCAGTCCAAGGCCAATTGATATAGATATCTCAACCTCTATACATAATGATAGATATTCTCATGCTCCTAAGCCTTCAAGGACGGACATTGATTCCTTGCAACAAGAATATGTTGGAGAATCAAATGGTGGATCTCATCCAGTTGCTCCCATGGAAGACCGTGATCGAAAAGTATTTTTAAGTACCAATCCTAGCTATTTGCGAACTCTTAGTCAGACTCATGGTTGGATTTTCGGTGCAATAGCTGAGCTTGTGGATAATTCGAGGGATGCAAGAGCAAATAGGTATGTCTGTTTAAAGTTTATTTTTCCCTTTCTTGAAGCAAATATGTGGAGTGTTTTCCATTTATTAACAATTCTACGAGCTTCATATTTTGGTTTCATATCCCTCCTGTATTGGTTTCGACAGTTTCTGGGTTTCCGATATTGGTTTCAGCTGATAATGCGAACTTGTTTTGACGTTTAGTCATATTCTTTACGTTGTTTCAAGATTTCTGTTTACTGCTTTTTGTTACAAATAATTGTGCTAATTGTTTTTGAGCTCTACTTTTGGTTTTTGTTTGACTTATCTTGTATATAATCGGTTATAGCTTGAACTGCATATGAATCAGTTGTAATTTGGGCTACATATGTAGCATGTGCACTGTTGTCATGGACTCGTGTCCATATCAGACAAGTAGAATACCAAGACTCCTTAGACACTCGGGTGAACCAAAAACCATATTACATCAGCATGAGATATAAATGGTGATTCTATGGCAGCACTAAAATGAAGAATTAGACCTCTTTCTCACATTGAACCAGACCGTTATATGAAGTTATATTTGTTATAGCAAAAATTTATAGTTTTAGAGATTGCATAAAGCATTGAGCCTTTTTATTGTTCTCAACTCTTGTAAGCTAAGTCTATGCATTTTTGGTGTGTCATTGTTTTGATATATGATACTTATTGAGTAAATATTACATTGATGTGTCTTTATGTCCATGTTGGTATTTCGTAGTTGGCAGTCAAGATGGTTCTTTTGTATATTGCGATAAGATAGCGCGCGTGCTCACACATGCATACACCTAGCTAGGTGCAGTCATGGCTTATACTCACCTGGAGGATCATGTCATTGATGATTGGCACCGTTCATCATGATTTCTATGTTTTGAGATGTTTATGGATTGAAAATCACACGGTTCAAAAATTTATAATCCATCAATCAAGTGGTCCTATTTGTTCTACTGTTTCAAAAAAACTATTAAAATCGGATACATTACACATTGTTATAAATTGAGAAAATGGTAGCTAGATGCAGTTATGGCTTATACTTACCTGGAGGATCACATCATTAATGTTTAGCACCGCTCATCACGATTTCTATGTTCTGAGAGCATATGGAATAAAAATCAGACTGTTCAAAAATTACTAATCCGTCGATCAAGTGGTCCTATTTGTTCTGTTTTTCAAAAAAACTAGTAAAATAGGAGACATTAAGCATGGGTTATAAATTGAGAAAATGGTACATGATGCATGGGGGATGATACTTTGAGAAAATGACAACCTCCAACGCTCAAGAGATATAGGTCCATCATTTGCATGATCCAACCCGGTCATTATGTTTTTTAATCATAAAAATGGTATTGACTATTTTTTTTTTTTTTGTATTGGAAATGTTTTTATCTATTTATCAATTAGTAGATAAGTCAATGGATTGTAAAGGCTTGCATATTTAGTACATGTATTATAATATAGCCGAGAAATCTATATTCCTAGGAATAAAATTTCCGGGCATCAAATTCATTGGAAAATTGTATTATCATGTTTTATAAATACATAATATTCCCGGGTGTATACTATTCATGTGTAAGAAAATAAATTTTTTGATTTCTAATAATATATATTTAGTGCTTATGTCTTTATATCAAGAATTGTTAGTGTAGTTGGTTAGGATGGTAGACTTCCGTCCAAAAGCCTAGGGATCAAATCATACCAACATGAGTTTTTTTTATTAGCATGAATTAACTTTTATTTGGACCCGTTTAACCCGGCCATAACCCAACATGAACCCTACCCCATGCGAATCAGACCCGACTCAAACCCATTCAGACTCGAATCAGACCCTACTTGGCTCGGTCTGAATCCAATTTGACCTGATTCAGATCCGACGTGAGCCCTACCAGACCCGACCCCAATATAACCCGAGTCCAATCCGGCCTCAACCCTATCCGAGTCGACCCGAACGGAACGAGATCCAACCCGAACTCATCCTACTTGTCCTGGACCCAATCCGACCTGAACCCGACTTGAACCCCATCCAACCCAAACCCAACCCAGGCTGACCCAAACCCAACCCAGAGTCGAATTACGCGAATATGACCCAAAATAACATTATGCGAATTACCCACCAATTTGAGAGGGAATATTTAGGAAATGAAATTCTCGAAATTAAAAATGTTCTAGAAAAAAAATATTACTCGAAAGAGATGTGGTAATCATTTACACATCCTTATATTCCTGGAAATAAAAGTATTTTTTCTTGTACAAAGCACACCCTTATTGTAATAGAAAAGAAAGCCCCAAACCTCATATTGTTGCGTACATAAGTTTTACGGTATTCAGTGATGTAAAAGTCGGCCTAGTCGGCCGACTAGGCGGTTGTCGGATCCCACCGACCCGCCTTGGCTCCTAGGCATTCGAACTAGGCGGATGCCGCCTTAGGCGGCTCTAGTCGACCGACTAGGGAGCTTCGGCCGACTAGTCGGCCGATCAGTTATAAAAACAAACAAACGGACCAGATCCGTATCCGACCCTCAAAATTACCTAAACCTACAGCAACAACTGACTTCCCATCCCACTTCGAAAGAGAACAGAAGAAAGAAGAGAAGAAGAAAGGACATCATCCGACTTAACCCCCGCCGTCGAGCCGCCGGCCGCAGGTAATTCCTCTTTTCTTCAGCCTTCTCTTCTTCTTCTTCTCTTTTTCTTTTCTTTTCTTTTTGCTGTGTTTTTTCTTCAGCCGATAGCACTCTTCTTCTTTTATTGAGCTTCTCTTCTATTTTTGTTTTTTGTTTTTTGTTTTTTGTTTTTTGTTTTTTGTTTTTTGTTTTTTTGCTGTGGACATGGTAACACGTGGATGGTACATTAGCAATTAGAATAAATATTATATGTTAAAAGAATGTGCACTGTGGAGTCCAGTCCGTGTGGAGCCAAAGGCTGTGTTTGCTGCTGTTTCTTTTCATTTTTTTTGGCTGTGCATGCAATTTGTTTTTTTTTTTTGCTTTTTTTGGCTGTTTTTTTTAGCTGTCACTTCCGTGTTCTGTTTTCTGTTTTTTTGCTATCACTGCTGTGTTCTGTTTTTAATTTTGCACACATTTTTTTATTGCATATATATATATATATATATATATATATATATATATATATATATATATATATTCAAAAAACCCAAACCGACTAATCCGACTAGTCCCTGTGAACCGACTAGCGATTTTTACAACCTTGACGGTATTTAGGTCATGATGGATGGTTCTGATATCCATGAGGTGGAGCCAACTCTTTGTTTTTCGGTCTCACTCTTCGAATTTGAGCTTTGTTGTTCTCATCATTTCATGAACTACCCTCGTTCTCCATACATGTATGTGTGTTTACCGGAACTAAATCTTTACAAAAGAAATTAACAAAGAACAAAAAATTACTTCTGGAAGAAGTTTTGGGGTTCACGATTTTCTAGGATTTTATAAGTCCATCCAAACATTTAATCCCTGAGACCATATGTTTATATTTCAAATCCTGTCAGTCAAGTTGAATTTGACAAGTGTACGTTTAATTTTGTTTAATTGTTCCGCTCATTATTTTTTGACATATTTACTAAACTGACACTTTACCCTAGTCATATTCTTTTTTGCTAATTCCTATTCACAAGAGTACTGCAAATGCATCTTTAATATTTCAAATTTTACCTATAAAAGATTGGTCTTTTCTCTACATTTTGGTTTTAATCTGAAATGATTTATTGCTTGTCTGCTATCATATTGACAACTCAACTTATACAGTGTGTATATGCTGTTCTTATTCTTGTAGCTCCCGTTTTCTTTTCAGTCTTCCAATGTCTACTGGATTTTAGTGCCCAATTTCTTATTATTATTAATTGCCTTATCTTCACTAGTATCTCTTCTTTACGTTTGCCCTTCATTGAAATTTTGAAAATACTTTTCTTGAACATCACTGAGTTGCAGGGTTTTTCTTTTACAGATTGGACATTTCTGTCGAGTCCCTCTATTTTAAGAATGCAGGGAAAGAAGTGCCTGTGCTAGCTGTTGTTGATGATGGAGATGGCATGTCCCATAATGAGATTGTAAGAATGCTATCTCTTGGACATAAAAAACCAGATAAAGAAGATCCAGATCACATTGGAAGGTTTGGCGTTGGTTTTAAGGTATGAGATACCATTCTTCATTTGTGTAAATTTAGTTTTTGATTATCTTTTTTATTTCTGAATTTTTGTTCAGGTACTTCCTGTGAGCACCCAATTCTAGGGAAACAATGCTCTAATTATCTTGAGTACTCAATTTTAGAGGGGAAATGGTATCTTGTAATGGGACCGGGTAGAAATAGTGAAACAAAGCCTCATAGCAAAAACCCTCTAATAACTCCCTGCAAAGACCTTTGAGTTTATCAGCATCATAAATCTCTTCTTTCCTGTTGAGATATATAACTAACCTCAAAGAATGTGATGGACCGTGCATTCAGTTCTTACCGAATTGTAACCTGAAAGCTCTAGCACCGGATGATATTTGTATCAAGCTTTGTCAATTTCTAGGAAATGACTGTTTAATATGGCTAATTTATTTAATGAAGTATGGAAACAGGAATAATGTCTGAAGGATTGAGAAGCATCTAGGTATTTGTTTACAGGAACAAGAGAGGTTTAAACTTGAGTAGTTACAATCGGATCATCAAACATATGAATCAAGCAATCTGCTATGAAGCCCTAGAAGGGAGTAATTAAGCACAGACTAAGTAAACGAGATCAAAAGTAAATTTCCTTACATTCAAGGGAGATTTTCTATGAAAAGCTATTTAATTTTTTAAGATACATAGCAGAAAAAGTTTAGAGAGAAGAAGAGACCCATAAATAGTTTTTACAAACTCAGTAAAGCCTTATAATATGACACTAGAAATGATGTGAGTTTTGAAGAAGATATGAGTGTATAGTAGTTACATTGAAGCTTTTAAGACATATAATACAGTAGTGACAAGTCTGAGAAGAAAACGAAGATACAGCTCCATTTTTTCATCAAGTTCAGTATTAAGTTTGTACCTCTTTGCATTAGTTATTGCTTAGCTTACTAGGTATATTCACGAGGAGGTTTCTAGATAATACTATTTGCTAATGCTATTTGTGTTAGTTAATGAGATTGAAGAAGTATCTGCTTTGAAAATGTGGACGGAAACTTATGAAATGTAGCTTTAGTAAAACATCATAAGGAAATAGGGAAGAATTCACATAGATGGCAATTGATACCTAAGATCAATATCATTTGCCATCTACGGTCCATAATTCATTAATGACGAGACTGATGAGGATTTGTCCACAGAAATAAAGCAGTATAAATGATGGATTACAGAAGTTTATGTTTGAGTGCTTTAAGACAGTAGAGTACCTATAGAGTTGAAAGGAAACTTCTATTAGATGCCGTACGGCTGCTGAGTGGGACATAAAGTTGGGCACTTAAGAAACATGTCCAGAAAATAGGTCAAATGAGAACGCAGGTGGATGAACGGTAAGACAGTAAGAGAAGCTGAATGTATTCATGGATCCTTTGGCGTGTTGTCAATTGAACAAAAGATGATAGAAAATTGTTTGAGGTGCGTTGAACATGTGCAAGAGATCAATGAATGGACCAGTTAGGAGGAGTGATAGGATTCAATAAAATGAGCTCCTGGAACTAGGTGTGGACACATGAGACATGAATTAATTTGGTATTTGCTAATGTTACGTGTGACAACCTTCAACCAGGATGAGCGGAATAAAATGATTCATGTGGCTACACGCAAAATTTAGGAAAAGCTTTTTCTTTAGTTGTTATAGAAGATTCAAATTCCGTCCTTGTTCCTTTGAACTCTCAGTTCTCCTTATTGTCTATAAAGCAGTCATTAAATGTGCAAGGCACACTACGACGTAAAGGATGTTCATGACCGAAGCGTGAGCACTATTCTAAAAATCGGTATTATTCGGCACCTAGGCGGCGGTATTAGTCGGCACCTAGGTGGCGCTAGGTGCCCGGTGTCCGCCCGACAACTGCCCGACTATGCAGGTTATTTGAGTTTATGAACAATTTTCAACAATTTTTTTTGAACGACTTTTTTGTGGACTGCCTAGAATTAGGAGGCCTAGGCACTTGGTGTCCGTCCGATTACCGTTTAGCGACTTTTACAACCTTGGACATGAGGCGTAAAATGAAAGTGCGAGCCTCATGAAGACATGGATCACAATTATTAAAAATAACTAAAAATATTTATAAATCATATATAAATATAATTAGATAGCAACAGGCGGCAATAGTAGAATGGGTTCACACGAGAAAGTGTAGGTAGTTATTTGATGTTGGATAACACTGGGAAGGGAAGGTGCTCTTCGTTTAGCAAGTGTTTCCTGGTGATGGTGGTGATTGTGTTGCAAAAGTCAATAATGATATTCCGATGCAATGTTGTACGCAATAGTCCAGAATCCTAACCGACATTCCGATTAATTAGAATAGTGATAGATCTATTTATCTTTATAATCTTTTCATCTTGTGATACCATTTATCATTTTTCCTCCAATGTGGCAACAACCAAGAAGCGTTCCCGCTAAACGACATGAAAATTGATCCACCTCTCACATACATTCGGTTCCTGATGACCATCACAAGTCAACCATTTACTGCCACGAGGGACCCCTCCGTGAGCTGCCGGTCAGGGCAAGATTAAGCGACAGAGAGATCTGACTGCATCTGAGCCAACATTTTGCCTTGGTAAACACATCTGACTTGAACCCAATTGTCCAGATCTTCTTCGTTGTGTCAACTACAACAAATCGCCACGACACATCCGACATTAGTAAAGGATGATCCCTTAATGAGATACGTGCTAGTGTAGCAATCCAAGAAGGTTGGACATTGCAGTACTTGAAAGGGAATGTGCACTGCTGCAGGAGTAGGATATGGGTGCGATTAGTGCAGATGAGGGGGTGGAGGAAAAAGTTATGTGCCTCATCGTTGACCATGAGCCATTTCATGTGGACATCGCAACATCGAAGTTGCGAGTAGGCTTGTTGGCTGCAGAGCAGCCGAAGGAAACTTGAGGAGGAAGTACTCCTTGGTTGTCGTTGACAGAGATGGTCTGCGCTGGAGGAAAAATGATAAATGGTATCACTGGATGAAGTGTCCATTTTGATTTGGTCGGAGTTATTGCTTTCGGATAAAAAGCTTGATGAATTGAAACAATGAAGTTGAAAGAATTAGGAATAAAATTTTCTCTATTACGAGGAAACAAATAAAAGATCATAAAGATAGATGGGTCCGCCAATATTCTAATTAATTGGGAATGTCAGCTAGGATCCGGGACTCTGCAAAACATAAAAGGAAGGGGCCCCGTGGGTTGAATACAACAAAAAACAGAAAAACAGAACAAAGCAAGAAGCAAAGAAGGAAAAAAAAACATAGCATGGGACAAAAGAAGTAAAAGAAAACAAAAGTATTATATGTATAGAGTTTTAAGATGGAAATGAAAGAAGGGGAAGAAATAAGAGCATGGTGAGCAAAATTGAAAATAAACAAAACAGAGCCAAAAAAAAAAAAAAGCCAACAAATCCAATAGTAGTGAAGAAGAACATACAAAACTGTGAACAAGGCTTCAAAACCAACAAAGAGTAAGAAGCAAATAATGTGCAGGAGTCTCAGTTGGGCATGAGTCACTCGGAGGCGCTAAGAGGTGTGCGCCTCATGAAGGGGTCTCGCTCCATATACATTCAGGCGTTGAGGTTTTACCCAAGTCCTTTGTTGACCTAGGGAAATTGGATATTCCAGTAACCTTTTAAGTCCATCTTTCTGATAGAGATGTATTGATCCCTGAAATGATCTTTGGATCTCATCAATATGTTTAACCAATTATGGTGCAACCAAAAGTGAAAAGCCGATAGGTGAATCAGGATTATAAGAGGAATGGGGGTAATGAGGGTAAGCTGATGTCTTCTGGCCATTGGAGAAGGATGTGCCTTCCCGATCAGAAAGCCATGGGTGCCGCCCTGTTCTGTGACATTTTCCCAGAAAGTTTGTCTTACCGCATATTAGACATTGTTTTCTCAAGCTTGTCTGCTCCTAATCTTTTAGTAGTAAATCTGAAGCTCTCTTGCTTTAATATTTTGATTTTTATATTTTTTTACTGTGAACATTTTTTCAATCACTTTTGCTTGATTAATGTTAGCTTTTAACTTTTATATTTGATACATGTTTTAGCATTTAAAAAAGATTAAATGGGCTTCTCATCATTTTCTTTTTCCTGATATATAGGTAAACATGTTGATATAAGTAACAATTTTTTTGCCGTATTTAACATTCGTGAATTCCTGTGGTGGATGAGTCTTGTCAGTAGACTCTGAACTGTTCATGAACATGACTATGAGGATTATGTTACAGAATTAAGTACTTTAAGCCAGCAATGATAATATTCGTGTGAATTGCATGTATGACTTATTGTTACAAAGTCAGCCTATTTCCAGTATCAAGCTCTGATCATACTAGTTTATAAGGGTGTAGTTTTACATTTTATTGGCAAGTTGTGTTGAGTTGCACCAGTCTAACTTCTTTGAACTAGAAAGACTTGTCCTGATTTGATGTTATTGTTTGCAGACGGGGTCTATGAGGCTCGGCAGAGATGTAGTTGTTTTAACCCAAACATCAAGTTCCAGATCTATTGCCTTATTATCACAATCATTCAACGAAAACAAAGAAGTAGACCATTATATACTCTTTCTTGTGTTATTTTATTGATTGATTTTGGATGAAGACAATAGTTCAATTTTATTTATGCACTTGAGTTCATTTGATGCAGACTTTGGAGGTTCCTATTATTACCTACCACAGACATGGTAACTACATGGATGTTGACTTGAATGTACAATCAGAGTTTTCTGCAAGCAATCAGTTGAAAGCTGTAAAGGATTTCTCACCATTCAATGAATATTTAATCGGTGAGAAATTTGGAATGTTTAGCAAACTGGGAACTGGAACACAAATATACATCTGGAATTTAGATAAGTGGGGCTCGGATTATACTTTGGAGTGGAATTCTGTAGAGACAGTTCAGAGTAATTTTCAAGAAAAACATGGAGACATACTAATCCGCTCTAGAAAAGTACAATCACGCATGGGACAAATAAGCCTTAAGGTTTGGTCTCCTTAGTACACTGAAACTCCCTAAAATAATGCACTATCCATTTTCCCTACTTAATTGCTATGTTTATGTGGAAGGGTGCTTGTGTAGAGATCCTTGGCTGGGAATGTTAAGTTCCAAGTTATGGAAACTTTGGGTGGCCTGCTACAGGAGCTTTCCTTATTTCTCAAAGGAAAAGGGTTCTTTTTATGTATTACTTTCATGTGTACAAAAGTCACAATTTAGTTTCTCAAATACATTTTGAGGGTGTAAATAATGTTGATTTATATATGTAGGAGTTAGTAATATTCCTAACCTTATGAATGTTATTTGATTTGTCTTTTAAATTTGAAGTACTCCCATGTGCAAACGTATTTTATTCTGATTTTATTTACTTTTCCCTTTCTCATGGATTGGCAGGTGCCGCTGGATTATTCACTTAAGTCATATCTAGAAGTAATTTTTTTAGATCCTCGTATAAAGATTTATGTCCAAGGTTCTTTGGTATGCTTGCTACACTAAATCTTTTTCAACTTTATATTTTGTCAGAGTTACATTACACGATAATTGATTGTATTTGGTGTGATGTACTTGTATAATTGTTGCAATAGGTTAAAAGTCGTCCATTAGCTAGGTCCCTTAGTAGGACTGTGACAGTGACAGGCCATGTTATGGATAAACATATTCGACTAACTCTGGGCAGAAGCCAGGAGGAGTGGGAACGAGCGAACTGTGGCATATTCTTGTATTGGCATGGTCGGTTGATTGAGGTGAGTATATCTTGTTTATCTAGGTTTGCAAACGTATAAAGAATTTATGGGTCTATGTATTGTTGTTATTTTGTCCTGTATTTGAATTATATCTTGTTTGCTAATTGCAACTAAAGGTTCATATAGTCATAAACTATAGGTTTGCTCCTTACCAATTCGACAAGTCTCGTTTACCTGTGGGTAATTGTGAACTCTACCATTTTAGACATACACGATCACAATGTTGCACATCACTTTGCAAAGAAAATGGATGTAGATTGATCTCCACCTCTCGAGCTTCCTAATATCATGATAAGGTACTGATGGTGGAAAATAATTGGACTCATCTTCCAGTATTGGTAAAGTTTCTTAGTTTCATACACTTTGAACAACAAATAATAAAGATTGAATGTAAAAGTTCTTCTTTTTGGCTAAGTACGCTGGTCCTCGCTGACAGCTAATGCCGTTTGAAATTTAAAACCCATAGGACTTTTGATCGGCTTTGACTTAACCTCTGGGATTCCTGAAGCTTGAAGCTAGGGGTTTCAAGATCTCGGCTGGGGCTATCTCAATCCTCTTCCCCTCTCTACCTCCTTCCCCCAACCTAGGAGAAGCTACCAAAATGACTTTGCGCCCCCCCCCCCCCCCCCCCCCCCCCCCCCCAAGGGTTGACTATTCAGTAACATCGAACCTTGTTCGGTTTGGTTTGGTTTGGTTGTGGTTGGACTGGGCTAGTCTCATTGGGCTGGGTCATTATCTTTTACATCAATCCTTCAAAGGAAATTAATTTTAAAACAATATTTTTTCCAATCACATGCAGTTGGGCCTAGTCTTGGGTATGGTTGAGTAAAAATGACAACTATTATTAACTGCTACCTATATATTGTAGACTTTAACTTCTTTGATGCCATGTTCTTCATGGCTTTGTAATTGCCATCTTCTATGACAATGGAGTCATTGATATCAGAGGAGGGGAAGAGTTGATGGAGGAGAAGCAGTTGTTGAAGTTGAATGAAGATGTGGAGCATGTCTTCCAAGATGGGCTAGTCAATGGCGATTCTCTTTATGATCTGTTGAGCGGTGGTGTCCCTTGTCACAACCATTGATGGAAGGGGAGGGAGAAGTGATCGTGTTATCTTGGCCATCCATATTCGTCATTGTCACCATGGCTAGGGTTTTGGAAGGAGGGATTAGGGTTAGGATCTTGAGAGAGAGGAAGCCAGAGGAGTGGTGAACAAATCCATTTGTTAGATAAAGAGAAAAAACTTTGGACTTCTCCTTGAGAGTGAGTGAGAGATGTTGGGGTAGAGTAATGGAGTCTAGAGTAGAGTAGAGTAGAGGCAGACAGATGGGGATATATGTGTATGTGTATATATGTACATTATTGAGGTGACAAATTTATAAATAAAAAACCATGACTTGTGGTTTGGTTCGGTTTTGGAATTCCATAACCATGAACGAAAACCCTAAGGACAAAGACGCAAAACTGAACCTTGGTCTCAAAAACTAAACCAAATCGCCTAATTTGATTCGGTTTGCAGTTTGAAACCTTATAGTGCACACTCCTACTCCCAGCACCTCTTACCTCAAAATCAGACATGCTTTGGGATCATGCAACAAAATCTCTGCTTGGATAAGGCCTCAATCCATTGACCGATACCCTGTGCTTTTGTTGTGGTATGTCAACGTTTGCAAACATGATTATGCTTCGGAGTTCTACCATTTGTATAGAACGCTTACTATAATGTTGGGTGGGTTTTCGTGGAGCTGCTCTGAGAAGGTTTGGCGTTGGGCTACGATTGTATTAAAGATAATGGTGTTTCTACTTGGATCACAATGCAAAGACTCCATGCCCACTTGAATCATAGTTGAGAGCCTCTGTACATCCTCCTTCACGTGACAATCTTGGTATTTGACACAGGCCTTGTCCAAGAACATATCATGCATGCCATCTCACTTGTTTTGTTTTAACATGGGCACCGTTAGCAAGCCTTGGGCCGTCATGAGGATGCCTTCTCGCCCATGAGGATGTCGTCACGTGTTAATTGTCTGCCAGGCGTGGATTTACTGGCGCGAAGCTTATGTTTGTTATCATGACAACAGATCCGACACGTTATCACGCCACCATGGTACCGGGCTAAGGTGTTTTTCCTGAATTTTAGAATTTTTTTTCCTTCTCAATTATCCATCTCGAGGAGTGAGGTTGAAGCTGATCTAGGACTGAAAAGTATCAGCAATAACATATTGAAAGCCATTATCCATGGTAATTATTTGACGAGACTGGAAAGGTATTAAATTGGTAAGGGACCACAATCTCGGGGTGAGGATATCACGACAGCCAATGTTTCAAGTGACATAATGGTAGTGGTACTACAACGAAAGACATTGTCACTTGTATTATTTGACAAGAGTTCCAAAAGGGTGACAAATTGGTACAGGACCACATTGGGGTGATGAATCAATGAAGACGACGTCATAATGGTGAGGAGTGTGGGTATGAGAGTGGTGTTGGGATGGAGATGACTTTTACACACAGAGTGCGGAAGCAATATCTTGCAATCAAGCTCTCGCGCAGAATGTGGAAGCTATGGATTGTCAAGAGAGAAACAATAGCTTGCAATCGAGCTCTCACGCAGAATGCGGAAGCTATAGATTGTCAAGAGAGAAGCAATAACTTGCAATCGAGCTCTCACGCAGAATGCAGAAGCTATGAATTGTCAAGTGAGTAAAACAGAACACAAACAAAATTAACGAGGTTCGTCAATATGCCTACGTGCTCGGACAACTATAGTTCTTTACTTTCTTTCTCCACTAAGAATAGTGGGATTATAAGTTAGAATCTCTCTCTTGGATTCACTTAAGAGGCTCACAAACTCGCATACAAATGTATGGACACACTTTGTTGAAGAAGCACCCGAGGAAGAAGCACCACAAGAGGAGCAACACCAAGGAGCAAGAAGGAGCACCAAGAGCACCAAATCACATCCCCATTCACCTCCTTATATAGCCTCGTGAGGATGGTAGCTTCTCCTCCAAGATTTGTTTCATCCGAGGTTCATTAACCTTGGGAACTCCAAAAGTCATTAGACTTTCTCCAAAGTGAATGAACCTTGGGAACAACAACACTCTCTTCTCTCCACTTATGGAGGGACCACCTATCAATTTCCCCCTTCCTGACTTAAGTGGAAGGTTCCGTCATACCAGCTGCACTTCTGCAAAAAATATGTCTTTCGGTAAGGACTTTGTCATCATGTGTGACTCGTTGTCATTTGTATGAATCTTCTCGATCTGAATTTGCTTGGATTCCACCACGTTTCGAATCCAATGATATCTCACGTTAATATGTTTTGGCCTTGACTGAAAACTCGAATTCTTGCTCAAATTAATAGCACTCTGGCTATCACAATAAAGAAAGTATTCTCTTTGTTCTTGGCTAACTCCTGTAGGAATCTTTTCATCCACAGTAGTTCTTTGTATGCTTCTGTAGCTACGATATATTCTGGTTTTGTAGTCGACAGAGCAACACACTTCTGTAACTTTGACTGCCAAGAAACAGTTTCCCCTGAAAGAGTAATTAAATAAGTTGAAGTAGATTTTCTGGAGTCAAGATCTCCAACCATATCTGCATATATGTACCCAATCAACTCAGACTTGTCATTTCCAAAACACAATCTCATTTTGGAAGTACCTTTGAGTTATCTCAAAATCCTCTTCACCGTCTTCCAATGCTCTTTACCCGGATTGGATAATAATCTGCTGACGAGACCAATTGCATGTGCCATATCAGGTCTGGTGCACACCATCATGTACATAAGGCTGCCATCGGCTGAGGCGTATGCACCGATGCCATCTCTTCCTTTTCTTTATTGCTTGTTAGACAAAGCCTTGAGCTGAGCAAAAAATGATTAGCAAGTGGAGTTACTACAGGCTTTGCCTTGTCCATGTTGAATTTCTTCAACACCTTCTCGATATAGCGCTCTTGTGATAACCACAGCTTCCCATTCTTTCGATCACTGGAGATATGCATACCGAGAATCTGCTTTGCTGGACCTAACTCCTTCATTGCAAATGATTTGCTGAGCTTTTTCTTTAACTTGCAGATCTTGTCACTGTCACGACCGACGATCAACATATTATCAACATATATGAGTATAATCAATTCACCATCTGAGTACCTTTTGACAAACACACAATGATCAGAAGTGATCCTCTGGTATCCTTACTCGGTCATGAAGAGATCAAACTTCTTATACCATTCCATTGGCGCGGTGTCTGTTTCAGTCCATACAAACTTTTCTTTAGTCGACAGACTAGATCTTCTTTCTCTTTGACTTTGAAACCCTCTAACTGCTCCATGTAGATTCCCTCTTCAAGCTCTCCACAAAGGAATGCAGTCTTCACATCTAGTTGTTCAACTTCTAGATTCAGACTTGCAGCCAAGCTAAGCACTACATGTCATCTTCACCAGTGGTGAGAAAATCTCTTCGTAGTCAATACCTTATTTTTGACTAAAACCTTTCACAACTAGCATCGCCTTGTATCTTGGTTGTGATCTGTTTTCTACTGTCTTCAGCTTATACACCAATTTGTTCTTGAGTGCTCTTCTTCGTTTTGGTGATTTTACCAAATCGTAAGTGTGGTTCTCATGCAAAGACTCCATCTCATCTTGCATGGCTTTCATCCACTCCCCCTTTTTCTCGTGTCACGACTTCTTGATAGCATTCAAGTTCTTCTGCATCTGTTTGCAATACATATTGTTGTGGACTGTAGAGACTGTTGGGCTTCGGTTGCCTGTTTGACCTTCTCAATTGAGGTTCTTCAGGAACTTGCTCTTCTTGAATATTTTCTGGTACAATGTCATCATCATGATTGTCTTGACGTGATCATGGATTTCTGCTCTATTGTTCTCGACCGCATCCCCCCTTTCATCATGTACTCGGGACTGAGAAACTGGATCTAGGTTGACTGGTTATTCCCTGGAGCTGTCAGCATTTTCTTCCTTCTGAATATCTTCAATGGTTTGATTTTCAAAGAAGACCACATCTCTGCTTCTGACAATCTTCTTATTCACAACCGTAGCCCAGAAAAATTCATTCCTTTGATTTGACATCAAGCTTGGACCTTTCGTCTTTGGAGATGTACGAATGATCTACAACAAAACACCTTCAAGTAACTGTAGGACATTTTTTTCTGTTCAGAACTTGTTCGGTACATCACCATTGAGTGGAGCTGATAGAGACAAGTTGATTAAGTGAATTGCTGTCATCAATGCTTCACCCAAGAAACTCTTTGCCAGCTTGGAATGAGATAACATGGTTCTGATCCGCTCAACGATCGTTCTGTTCTTCCTCTCCGCCAATCCGTTGTGTTGAGGGGTCTTTGGAACCGATCTTTCATGTCTGATTCGATTATTCTTGCAATAGTTTCTGAAGTCTCCTATGTACTCTCTACCATTGTCAGTACAGATGTACTTCATAGTCGTGCCAGTCTCACGTTCAATGCTGGCATGAAACTGCTTGAATACTTCAAAGACTTTATATTTGGTTTTGATTGCATATGTCTACACCTTCATGGAATGATCATCAATGAAGGTGGCAATATCTTGCAACTAAGAATATTTGTAGTCATAGGCCCACAAACATTATAATAGACAACATCTAATATATTGGGTTTTCTAGTTGCAGTCTTATAATGAAATAAAACTCTATGTTGTTTTCCAGCCAAACAATCAGTGCATGGTTCAACAATATACCTTTTGATTTAAACCCGATCAATATCTCCCTTTTGGCTAGAATTTGCAAACCCTTTTCACTCATGACCTAGTCGCTTGTGCCATAATCCAATCTTTGATCCTTGTTAAGCGTTATATTAGGTAGTGAGCTTTAGTCCCACATCGGGTAGAATAATAGAGAGGGGTCAGCCTCTGCTATATAGATGTAGTATTTTTTCATCAATGAAGATATCCCATCATTCTAATTCTACATGGTATCAGAGCCATAACCATCCACTCCTCTCCTCTCCACCCGCTGCCTCGTCACCCCGTCGCCGGCCCCTGCTGCCTTGCCACCGCCCCTGCCTCCCTACCCACTCTCCCCATGCCCCCCTACGGCCAGCTGCTTCCCGCCCCTGGCCGCCACCACCCCATGGCCCCGCCCGCCTCCCTCGCCACCCTACTGCCCCCCCTTCCAGGCCGCTGCCCCCGCTCCAGGCCACCCCCCTCTGCCTCCAGCCCAAAATTCTAACCCTAACATGCAGCCGTCGCCTCTTCTTCCTGTCTAAACCCTAATCCAAAAAAAATCGTATATCGAAGCCAGAGGGTAGACACTAATTTGTTTGCACAACCTCTGTTCCTAGATTACGACTCCAGGAGCGTATATCGAAGCCAGAGGGTATACAATGATTTGTTTGCACAATCTCTGTTCCTAGATTACGACTTTATGAGTTAACAAAGAGTAGACAAGTGACTTGTTTACGTGGATCTTTGTTTCCGTCCTACCCCGATATTCACATCAGGATCTACACAGGGAGTGACATGGTTTACTTTTGTGTCCTGGCTTGTGTGATCCTCATACGATCTCTACTTTCCATACGCATATCGGTTCTGGCTACGTTGATAGCGCATCGGTAAAGTTGATGTGATTATTGGGGTTGGGTAGATCTAGCGACGGTCGAATCAAAGATCAGGATGACTAACACTGATGCGACTAGCAGTACTATTACTACCGGTGTCGGGAACGCATTGGCGGGACCAACGGGCACTGGCACGACGATTTTTTTGATTCGACTCGTCGATCGGCGGTTGGACTGACCAGATGGCTACTCAACATGGTAGAAGAAGGTTGAGAAAATACTTCGGAAAATGCGGTTGACCAAGCATCTGTCTGACAACCCTGCGGAGATGACTGATCCCACATTTGAGCAGTGAGAGACGGATGATAGTCGACTGTTTACACAGTTGATGTTCTCAATGGAACCATCGGTGGAGGACATGGTTCAGAACACGAATACGGTAAAGGAGTCATGGGAGGTCCTATCGACGACGTTTGATGGAAAAGGCGACTTGTCTCATATCTACGAATCAGTTGTCGTCGTCTACCGGGCAGAACAGGACGACAAGTCTCATAAGGACCACTTTCGGACTTTTAAGGCTATGGTCGATGAAGTTGACCGTGTATTACCTCTGACGACGAATATCAATGAAGCGAGGGCTCAACATGAGCAGCTTCATGTGATGGCATATCTTGTCTTTCTCTGTCCTGATGCAAACTCAGCTCGCTCTCAGATCATTGCTGGAGCCGATGTTCCATCTCTAATGGAAGCACATTGTAGAATGTGAATGATAGATTAATTCATTAAGAGGAGAGGGAAGTACATTATATAGGAGAGACTAACCCCTCTCCATATTAGTCTATTCGATGTGGGACTAAACTCAACTTAACACATAACTCACCCCCCTCCCTCAAGCTGGAGCATAGATGTCGATCATGTCCAGCTTGTTACAGAGAAATTGAACCCGAGGACGTAGAAAAGATTTTGTAAATATATCAGCTATCTGATCGCCGGTCCTCACATGGTAAAATTTTATCATCCCTTTCTGATACTTATCACGGACAAAGTGAATGTTGATTTTAATGTGTTGTCCTTTCATGAAATACATGGTTAGTAGCAATATGAATAGCAAACTGGTTATCACACCACATATCTGCTGCTTTATATCCTGCTTCTTCTTCCAGTTCCTGTAGAAGATGCTGCAGATATAGGCACATCTGCTGTGCCATGAGCAATTGTTCGATATTCCGCTTTCGAGCTTGATCGTGCGGTCACACTCTGTTTTTTGC
Organism: Iris macrosiphon; assembly: GCA_036927795.1. Classification (NCBI taxonomy): domain Eukaryota; kingdom Viridiplantae; phylum Streptophyta; class Magnoliopsida; order Asparagales; family Iridaceae; genus Iris; species Iris macrosiphon. Next base: position 13,567,316 of record JAYESA010000017.1, on the reverse strand, counting down.
TCTTCTATGATACCAAGTTTCCTTCAATGAAGACCGAGTAGCCAGATGTAGATCGTCTATCCGTAAGACTGTCACCCCAGTCAGCATTGGTAAAGCACTCAACATAAGTATGCCCCTTATTCTCCATCCGAATTTCTTTTTCCGGATTCTGAACTAGATAGCGCATAATTCTGAGAACTGCCTCCTAATGTGGAACTCGTGGTGAAGATATGAATCTACTTGCAACACTGGCGACAAAGAAAATATCTGGACGAGTCATAACAGCCAAGTAGTTGAGTTTTTCAACTACTCGACGATATTGATCCGGATCGGTCATCAGTGTCTCCTCGTCGGGAAGTAACTTTATCCCTGGGTCCATGGACGAGGTTGCTCCCTTAGCTTGCATCATTCTTGCATCATTTAGGATGTCAAGCACATATTTTCTCTGAGACATTACAATGTTCCTCTAACCCGTGTGACTTCTACTCCTAAAAATTAGCTCAACGATCCCAAATTCTTGGTTTGAAATTGTTCTCCTAGAAACTTCTTTAGTTCTGTAATGCCCTGACTGTTGTCTTATGTGATCACAATATCGTCCACATAGACACCGAGTAATATCCTCCCAGCTAATGTCTGACGGTAAAATACTGAATGATCCTTCTTTGATTGGTACTATGTCTAATATTACATGTGCCAATGGTGGTTCGCTGGCAGTCTGTGAAAAAGGATTTGTCCATCTTTTTTCGGAACTGTCACTACATTTTGTTTTATATACCCCTAGAAACCCCTTCAACTTACTCTCAATTAGTCGCAATTAGTCGAATTACTCGTGATATGTACTGCTCGGTAACATTCTTTCCTGATGATTGTGTTTTTAGGACCTAAAGACTCGAAGGACTATCGGTAGGGGGCATGCGACTGGAGGCTTGTACCTGTTTGACGAAACTTCTTCTGTTGCCTATGCTGGTGTGAAACTTGATCCTTTTGAGTTACACTACCGGTTAGGACATCCATCTGTCCAAGCACTCAAGAAAATATACCCATCTTTAGATGTTTCTTTTCATTGCGAGTCATATGGCTTGGCTAAGCTTCACCGGGTTTCCTATCCTGTTCGTCAGAATAAAATTGCTTCCGCCCCCTTCGAGTTGGTGCATTCCGATATATGAGAACCTTGTCCGGTTGAATATGTGATAGGATTCAAAGTACTTTGTTACTTTGTTGATGACTATTCACGTGTCACTTTTGTTTATCTCATAAAAAATCGCTCCGAATTATTTAACATTTGGTAGAATTTTTATGCGGAAATCAGAACACAATTTGGTGTTCCGATTAAATGCGTTCGAAGCGACAATGGTCGTGAGTATCTGTCTCGTGAGTTTGTTTCACATCTGTCTCAGAATGACATCATTCACCAAACCTCATGCCCTTACACACGACAACAGAATAGTGTGGCCGAACACAAAAATTGTCTATCTCTTAGAAATAACGCGTGCTCTTATGTTCCAAGCACGTACTCCAAAAAGATTTTGGTCGGATGTATTTCTTACGGCTTGCTATCTCATTAATCGCATGCCGTCGTCTGTCCTCAATGATGATACTCACTTCTCTCGGTTATATTCCAAACGAGAGCCGTTTCCTCTACCTCTCCGAATCTTTGGTTGCTTGTGTTATGTTAGGGATACCCGACCAACTCTTTCTAAATTAGATCCAAAGGCTATTCAATGTATTTTTCTTGGGTATCCTAAGGATCAGAAAGGGTATCAATATTTTTATCAGTCTTGAAGATGTATTTTTTCTCTCGGGATGTTACCTTTGTTGAAACAGAGTTTCCTCCACTTCCACAAACTCCAGCACCAGTGCCCCAAGTTTACCCAGAAGATGACTTCTTATTGTTCCCGGTTCAAGCACAACAGCTCCTGTTAGGCTGCCCTCCCCTACCGAGCCAGTATTCCAGTCTGACGGTCCGCAGACACCGATTCAGTCAGCACCACCGTTGCTCGATCGATCGTCGCATATAATGTCCATGGTCACAGAGTCATCCTCCTCTGGCTCGACTGATTCGTCTCCGCCTTCGGCTCCGCCTGTTCTACCAGCTCGACCTCGTCGTGCCTGTCGAGATCATCCCTTGTATGTTGAAAACTACAAAGGACTTGCGAGCCACACTCAGTCCTTAATAGCTACTATTGATGGGATTTGGATCCCAATTCTGTCGATGAGGGTCTCAAATATCTCGATTGGCGTGCTACTATGGAAGAGGAGATGAAAGTGCTTCGGGAGAACCATACTTGGGACTTGGTAAATTTGTCATCTGGTAAACAGGTTGTCGGTTGCAAATGAGTGTTCACGATCAAAGTGAAACCAGATGGCACCCTTGATCGACTAAAGGCACGTCTGGTGGCTAAAGGATATTCCCAGACTTATGATGAGGATTATTTTGAGACATTCTTTCCAGTTTCAGGATGACCTCTGTGCGCTTACTCTTGGCCTTAGTTGTTCGCTATGACTGGCCGCAACTCCAGCTGGATGTCAAGAATGCCTTCCTCTACGGGGACCTTGATGAAGAGGTATATGTGGTGCAACCTTCCGGGTTTGTTGCGATGGAGGGTAAAGTGTGTCATCTGAGGAAGGCCCTCTTTGGTCTTAAACAATTACCTCGTGCATGGTTTGGTCGGTTTACAGATGTGGTCACTCAGTTTGGCATGTGTCAATCAAAGAAGGATCATTCAGTATTTTACAGACTGACATCGGCATGAAGGATACTCCTTGGTATTTATGTTGATGATATTGTAATCACAGGAGACGACAGTCAGGACATTGCAGGACTGAAGAAGTTTCTGAAAAAACAGTTTCAGACCAAGGATATGTGATCATTAAACTACTTCTTGGATGTTGAAGTCATACGGGAAAAGAAGCACATTGTCATGTCGCAGAAGAAGTATGTGCTAGACATACTACATGATGAAGGAATGATGCAAGCCAAGGAAGCAATGTTGCCGATGGACCCAGGAGAAAAGTTACTCCCCGACGAGGGGATACTAATGACGAATCCAGATCAATATCGTCGTGTAGTTGGAAAACTCAACTATTTGGTGGTTATGACTTGTCCAGATATTTCCTTTGCTGTCAGTGTCGCGAGTAAATTTATGTCTTCTCCACTAGTTCCACATTGGCAGTCAGTTCTCAAAATTCTGCTCTATTTAGTCCAGAATCCTGGAAAAAGAATTCGCATGGAGAATCAGGGACATACAAATGTTGATTGTTTTACCGATGTTGACTGGGGTGCAAGCCTGACAGATAGACGATCTACGTCTGGTTATTTGGTATTTATTGGCGGGAACTTGGTATCATGGAAGAGTAAGAAGCAGAGTTTGATCGCACGATCAAGTTTCGAAGCAGAATATCGAGTCATTGCTCATGGCACGACAGAGATATTATATCTGCAGCTTCTTCTACAAGAGCTGGGAGAAGAAGCATGATCTAAAGCAGCAGATATGTGGTGTGATAACCAAACTGCTATACATATTGCTACCAATCTTGTATTTCGTGAAAGGACTAAGTACATTGAAATTGATGCCCATTTCGTCCGTGATGAGTATAAAAATGGAATGATAAAGTTCCATCACGTGAGGAGCCGATATCTTCACGAAATTTCTTTTGGGTCCTTGGGTACAATTTTTATGTAACAAGCTGGGCATGATTGATATATATGCTCTAGCTTGAGGGAGGACGTTAAGCGTTATATTAGGTATTGAGCTTTAGTCCCACATCGGATAGAATAATAGAGAGAGGGGTCAGCCTCTCCTATATATATGTAGTCTTTTTTTCATCAATGAAGATATCCCATCATTCTAATTCTACAATCCTGATTGGTCGATTGCTGCATTAACATGTTGATTGCTGATCTTAGCATATGTTATATAGAGTGTGTTCTTCTTCTTTCCTCTGGCTAGCACTAGGGAGCCTTTGCTGAGTTTCCATTTGCCTCGACCAAACACATTGGTGTAGCATTCATCATCCAGCAAGCCGGTAGATATCAAGTTGAGACGCATGTCTGTAACATGTCTCACATTCTTGAGAATTAAGGGGCAACCAACGTTGGTCTCAAGAGCTATTTCTCTTTTTTCCACTATCTTAGAAACCTTTTCATTTTCCATACATTTTCGAAGTCTCCGCTTGTGTAGGATGTGAAGAATTTCTTTCTAGAAGTAACATGGAATGATACGCCAAAGTCTACAACCCAGCATAAATCTTGAGAGGTTAGATTAATAAGACCATCATCACAAATGATGGTTATCTCATCGTCTTTTGAAGCAGTGGCGGTTGTGTCTTTGGTTTCTTTCTTCTCATTTGATTCGTTTTTTTCTCTTTTGAGTTTTTTGTATTCTCTCTTTATATGACCTTTAAAGTCACAATGATAACATTCTATCTCCTTTCTTGGTTTGGAAGTGCCTCTGGAATAATCTCTAGGCCTGCCTTTGGAGTGGTCACGATTGTGGAATTTTCTTTGATGGTTTCTTCCACGTTTCTCAGAAATAAGAGCCTCGGACTCGGTAGATATGCCTTGTTCTTTTCGCCTCGCTTCTTCATTCAATAAACTATCATTCACTAAGGTTGAGGTGAGAACGCCTTGAGGAGCGGAGTTGCTTAAGGAAACCACAAATGTGTTCCAACTATCCGGCAACAAATTGAGTAATAAAAGTGCTAATAATTCATCTTCCAGCACCAAATTCATGGTTGAGAGTTGATTTACCGATTCTTGAAAATTACTCAAGTGTTCAGAAACACTTCGTCAGTCTCTGTATTTCAGGATTACCAAACGTTGAATGAGTGGCGCTTTGTTTTTAGGAGTCGTTCTGATACCACTTGTTGGGATGGAGATGACTTTCACACAGAGTGCGGAAGCGATATCTTGCAATCAAGCTCTCACGCAGAATGTGGAAGCTATAGATTGTCAAGAGAGAAACAATAGCTTTCAATCGAGCCCTCACGCTAAATGCGGAAGCTATGGATTGGCAAGAGAGAAACAATAATTTGCAATCAAGCTCTCACGTAGAATGCAGAAAATATGAATTGTCAAGTGAGTAAAACAGAACACAAACAAAATTAACGAGGTTCGGTAATATGCCTACGTGCTCGGACAACTATAGTTCTCTACTTTCTTTCTCCACTAAGAATAGTGGGATTACAAGTTACAATCCCACTTTTGGATTCACTCAAGAGGCTCACAAACTCTCATACAAATGTATTGACACACTTTGTTGTAGAAACACCTGAGGAAGAAGCACAATAAGAGGAGCAACACCAAGGAGCAAGGAGCACCAAGAGCACCAAATCACATCCCCATTGACCTCCTTATATAGCCTCATGAGGATGGTAGCTTCTCCTCTAAGATTTGTTTCATCCGAGGTTCATTAACCTTGGGAACTCCAAAAGTCACTAGACTTTCTCCAAGGTGAATGAACCTTGGGAACAACAACACTCTCTTCTCTCCACTTATGGAGGGACCATCTATCAAGTGGGAAGGGTCACATCAAACGTTGAAGCCTGGGAGGCACAAACATGGCCAAACAAGGTGCCGAGCTTGTGTCGGATTCGAATCCGGCATGAATTCGTGTGGGACACGGTCGGATTCGTGTTGGATTCAAATTCAGCCTTGTCCCAACAAAATTTTGACTTCCATTCGAGGCGGACATGGCCGAGCTTGTCGAAACTGGACAAAAAATATTACTAACCTGGCCTCTTCTGCAGCCCTTTTCGAGTAGCCGGGCTGGTGAAGGAGATATTGTTTTTGGGGCTAAGTCGTTTGAGGCTGAGGAAACCCTAACCTAATTTTAACTTAAGTTGTGCAGGATCCACAACTTAACAGTTGGGTCTCTTTGTTTTTTTTTTTTGGTAATATATCATCTGGATCATAGTTGATGTGTGTGTATAGTGGACCCACGACTTATGTTTTAACTCACTGGTGTGAATAATTGGGACCCATAACTAAGCTATAGTTTTCTTATTATTTTGGGTGGAAAACTTGCTGACCTTTTATTCCTTCGTTTTTCTTTCTGATTTCACTTGGGCCCATGTGAGCCTTTTGCATTATGATTTCAATCATGGATCTCAAAAGACAATATACAACCAACTTTTATATATATGTAATATGTGTGTGTGTGTGTGTTGTGCCCCAACTTTTCAAGTTTGTCGTGTCAGATTCGTCTCCTGTCGATGTATCCGTGTCGGTGCAACATAGGCTGAAACAATAAGAACGATTCAATAAGGGTCATAATTTGATGAATAAGCGTATGACACATCAAACATTGAAGTAAAGAGCGAGGCTCGTTGCTACATCTACTTTGTCCTCCTTGATGTTATTTTCTATCACGTGATGGACTTTTACTCATGGGTGTTGTTGATAATGGAGGATACTTCAAGTGGTTGGAGTGCGTTCAATCCATAGCTTTGATAGCTTGTTGCACAGACACGGCAAAATGGTGCCCCCATCTATATCATGTATGTACCCGTGTGTGTGTGCTCGTATTCATGCAACATAAGTAACTACCTTTGTATCTATTTAAAAACGTTCGTATCCTTATCGTGTCCGTATCTCTATCTGTATTCGTGCAACATATGATAGCTTCTAGTTGCGGCGAACTCTCGACTCGCCAGCAAAATGATCTATTGTACTATTATTCATGTATGCATGCTTTTTTTTTAACCGTTCCTTGTGTTATTTTGTGTTATTGAAGTAATCTTCTTTTGTAATTATGACTTGTTTCATTAATTTTCTTTAGTGAAACGGAGGACTGGGGGATGTTATTTCTAATAAAGAAAAAGGATATGCTTTTACTAATGTTACAACGGATATGGCTATTAATGACGCCGAATGGAAGGGGATATAATTCAAATAGCTTAGCCCACTTTTTTTGGATAAAGACTTTGTTCTTCTTGTAGGATCAAGTAGGGATCTGCCCTTCACCTTCTTTTTATTTTATAGGTTTGCTTGTTGCCTGAGGTGCTAAACACTTTATTTGCATCACACTCAAATCTTTCTAGTTTGGAGTTACTGGATGGCTCCATGCTGTGAAGCAACAATAAACGAAAAAGGAAAGACAATTGTTGATTAGCTTTAGATTTATATTCATGCTTAGACCATTCCTTACTGCTGTTGGCCAACAGTACCGTGTTACCGAAGTTGACAGTCTTTCTTGAACGGTTGAGATTCTACACCAGTGGTTCAATCAACTAGAACCCAAATAAGTATATTTTCAGTAGATTTAAAGCTTTATTTAGTAAAACTCTTCTCCTTTTGATGGTATGCCTCCACCATTTTGGACTTACTCATGGTGGTCATCAATGGATATATAAATGCTAGAAGTCTGCACAGAGCTGGTCTAGACAATAGATTTGGGTGTGAAGTTCTGATATTAACCTTTCTCATGTTATATCTGCTAGAATTTCTTATATCGACATTTGAATTTTTTTTTTTTTAGTAGTTTGCTACATTGTTGTTTTTGTTATTATCTTTTATAGGCATACAAGCGAGTTGGAGGCATGGTACACAATTCAGACATGGGGCGAGGAGTGATTGGAGTTATAGATGTTTCAAGTATAATGGTAAAGTTTCAATGACCCCCCCCCCCACCCCCCAAAAAAAAACCCCAACCCCCACCCCCACCCCTCCTTCCTCTCTCTCTCTCTTTCCACACACACATCCCAACCCTACCACCACCAAAACAGAAGGAAAAAGAAGAAGAAAAAACACACCCACCGGAAGGAAAAATTGCCTCCGTCCTTGAGACTGCTAAATGCATGTCTACTGTGCTATGAAATTGCGGTCTACATATAGTATTTAATTGAATCATTCTCAGCATATTAGAGACAATATTCAACAGTCTTATGTTTCTCTGTCTAGGATGACGGGAAAGGTCATGTCTGGGTGCTGAACAACAAACAAGGTTTCCAGGATTGTGAAGCATATTCCAGATTGCAAGAGTGGCTGGGCAACAAAACTGATGAATACTGGGACAAAAATTTTGATATTCTTGACTTGGTAGTTTACAAAACATCCCAACCTTGAAGAAAAATTTGTTTTTCGTATTCTGATATTTTTACTACATAATAAATTACTGATTATATTTTAAAGCTTGTAGAGGAGAATGCCTGCTGAATTGTCTTATAGATGATGTCTTTAAGCCACATTCATGGCATTAAAAACTGCTAACTTTATATTCTTTTGATCTATTCAAGCGGAAGGGAGATGCAAAATACAAGCCTGATCATGAATGGGTTCAGTGTGACAAATGCCGCAAGTGGAGGATATTAAACTCTGGGTTTGATAGCAAGATCCTTACCCAAGAATGGTTTGTGCATCATTCCCTTGTTGTTTTGCAGTAGGTTATATGTTAAATTTGTTGTAACACCCCACACCTCCCCCAGGAAAACAAAAAAGCAAAAAGCAAAAAAAAAGGTGTTTAAAAAGTTAAATAGGAAGGTATTAGTTGTCTTTCCGAAAATTAGAGATCAGAAGCTTCAAATTGAAAATTATTCCTCTAAAGTGGAAATCTAAGCCATTTCTAAATAAGAGATTTGAATTTTGTTGATACCTTTAGATGTTGCCCAGCAGAAGGAACTCTCATTTTACGTCCTATTACTTTAATCAGGTTTTGTTACATGCCGCCATTCAGTGGGAAATGTGAAGTTCCTGAACAAGAAGCTGAACCTGGAGTTATTACAGTTTCTGCAAAGCGAATTAGGGGTGATACTGGACAGAGGACTGTTCAATGTGATTCAACTGAAGTGGTTGACCATGCTTTTAGTCCTTCTGGAAGCAAATATCAAAATTCCAAGCAATCCGAATGCAGCAGTGAAGAAGAGTCCAGTTGGATGGATGACTCCAAGTGGAAGCCCACGGAAGCTCGTAGAACTAAGTGTATTAAAGGCAAGCGGATCGGGTTTAGATCCTCAAACCACAAGAATATTGGAAAAGGTGAGAAATTTGCAACTAGACTTTTGATGGGTATGCTTAACTGATTAGAAACGTATTGCAGCATTTTATTTTTCTAGTCAATTTCACACATATGTTGTATTTTCTTTATCATGAGATCAGATATTCTATGGTGTTCAATGCTACCTAGATGTTTTTTCTACTCCATTTTCCTTCTCTTAGTTCTTTTGGGTGAAATAGACGCTCAAAACATTGCCAGACATCTAAACAAGTGAAAATCGTACACACGTGTTTGAATTAGGTGCAGGTTCATCAGTTGGGTTCATCGACCATAAATTGATCCATCAACACTATAAGGCAAAACTAATTGCAGCTACCTAGGCAGTGAAGGAATTCCTATGGTTGTTGAGTTTGCCTTGAGATTTAGGAGTTGAGAAGGAGGTCTCCTTTGCTGCATCTAGGCTCTTTGGTGTATGGTCTTTGGTTGCAAGAGCGCAAGTTGCATGACAAAACAAAGCATATCTACTTACCAACCAAATGGCCTTTTAAGTATTTGGTAAGATCATCTTTTGCACATGGCTGGGAATTTGGCACCAACAGTGAGCATTAACATGGATGTTCTTAAAACTCCGTCAATTCTTTTTGCAAGAGCTTTCTGTTAAGTATAACACAAGCCTTAGTCATATTCTTGTATGACTTTTTTTTTTTTTTTTGGGTCTCTTTTAGTCCAACATTGGAAATGATGGATACCTCCTATATAGTCTCCTTTATAAACTCCTTTATAAAGAACCTTCGGGCCAAATGGGTGAAATTAACCCTTTCATAAATTCTAAAACTGTATCAAAGCTATTGTCACATTAAACTTTTTCTGTCTACAGACCCTTTCTAACCCTAATCCAAACCTACCCTTCCCCTAGCTGCTTGCCTCCCATCTTCTTTCCCTAACCCTAACCTTGTCTCCCAATGCATCTCTCATGCCACCCTAACCTTAATCGTAACTTCCTACCACATGGCGCACGCCTCTACTTTGCCCGTCTCTCTCTCTCTCTCTCTCTCTCTCTCTCTCTATATATATATATATATATATATATATATATATATATATATATATATATATATATATATATATATATATCTTATCACCCTCTCCGTGTCATCCGATCTCCCGACCCATGATACCCCGAGCCTCCTCCCTCCATGCTCCTCTACCAACCCTTGGTCTCCATAGATCCTGTATGCCTCCACCACACCCTGCACCTCCGACAATCTCATTCATCTCTACACCTGAGCCTCTTCCTTATCTTCTGCACCTCCATGACCAAATTCGTACCCCTTCTTTATTTATTTGCACCCAATCTTGACTTGTATCTATACCTGAACTTGGTACCGTACCTAACTTTGTCTCAAACTCCACCTGTAGCCAAATCCTACCCCTAATCCAACCCCTAACAAAAAACCTGGATTCATGCCCAAGCTTGTTAAGGCCGCATAAGATAGCAAGGCGGCATGAGCGAAAGACCTAGGAGAGGGTCTCGAGGTGCTGTGGCCGGAGTGTATTAGTAAAAATAGGGGTGTTTCGTGGATAAGTTAAGACAAACTTGTGATTTATGACAGATTTTGTGGTTTGGGTTCTAACCTATGAAAATTTTGTTAAGCATATACACATAATTGCAGATGAGTTGTTCAATAATAAATAAATAAATAATATTACTATGGATCTTTCTAGCTATGAAGCAATAGTGAATACATCATAATTGAAGTTTTAAATATAAATAATAATAGGTGGAAATGGTTGAAGAATTAACACATTAGAGGGGCCGAAGAGGGCCGAAGAAAACACCCTTATGATAAAAGAGCAAAAACTCAAAAAAAAAATGAGAGCTTGAGATAAATAGGGGAAAGAAAGATTGACTTACCAAAGAGAAAAAGAGATTTACCAGATGATGATGGAGCCTTAAAATTGCACATTCGAGTCAGAGATGAAGATTAGATTCATCGGGAACAACCACATAAGGGAAGGAATCATGACAGAAAAGCTATTGTATCCTATTCTCTAATACGTATGTTAAATTGTTAATAATGTTAATAACTTTAGGTCATTGGACGTGAACTAGATTCGAAATTCAAAAATAGTTATTTTTGATTGGGTTACATTTATTACATTTAAGTGAAGCGGATTAAGGCACTTGAGGCCACCACCATAGATGGCTCGAGGAGGATATCTAACTTGCTAAGGCAATTGCCTAAGATCTCGCAGGCTAAATACTAATTTTCTAGGTGTCGGAGCATCTAAAATGCCTAGGCAAACACATAAGAAGATGACAAAGGTACTTTTAAAACATTGTGAACGACAATCTAACTTCATGCTTACCACTTTTATCCTATGTCGTACTGGGCGGTAGGCTAGGCAACATACCTCATGCCTCTCTTAGGTGCTGCCCAGGATTCCTGCATGCTTCCCGGATTTCGCCCAAGAAATCGAAGAAGCAACAATAAAAGAAGAAGAAACAAGAAGTTTTTAAAGAAAAAAGTTAAAAACAAAAACACAAAAACACAAAAGAAGAAGAAATTGAGGAAAGCAACAAGTTAAAAATGAAGAAGAAGATTAACTGAAGCCAAAAAAAAAACATCCGATTGAAGAAGAACGTAAAAACAAAAAACAAGTTTAAAAGTGAAGAAGAAGAAGAAGCAACATAAAGAAAAGAAAAAGTGATAAAAAACTGAAGAAAAAGCAACATCAACATAGATTAAAAAAACATAGAATTGAAGAAGGACTTACGTAGATGGGAGATTTGGAGGAGTTGTTTTTTCAACAGCAACAACAAGTTTCTATATTCTATTTTCTTTCTTTTTGCAAAGCAATAGTCTCTTTGGACCATAAATCTAAAGCCCAATAAAAAAACTCATATGAATTACATTTATACACATCATAACAAGCCCGCCTAAATACCGTTTTGTTTCCCCTGGGCGAGCCTAGGGCGATAGTTCTCCTACTTGCACGCCTAGGTGCGCCTAGCGTCGTCTGTGGCAGCATAGCTTTTACCCTAACCCATAGCTTTTATCCTAACCCAATCTTGAAGTTGAGTCTTAACCTATTATGAGGTGGTTCGAGATCGTGGATGCTATGCTTTCGATTCTCTTTGTCAATATTGGTTGTCTTCCTCGTAGTTGCTATCAGTCTCTACTAGTGAGTTAATACGCTTTGTGCCAGCTCTTCCACCATGGTGGTATATCAGTCAGTAGTCTACCTTATTGGTCACCTTCCTCTTGCAGCAGCTCTCGTGCCATTTGACTAAACTGAGTAAACTGAATCTATGTGAAGAAGACCACCATCGAGTCCCTTCATCGCATAGGCATTAAAATTGATGGGTCTAATAGACCTTATCATTTGGGACATATCCGTGACATGTTTATTAAGCCATATCGGGCCATCAATCTTGATATCAGGCTTCCTACTCGTGTTAATACTATTGATAAAACCTTTCAGAAGTAATTCACCCAACATCTTTATAAGAACAAGGTAATATATACGTTTTCTAGATGGTTTCTCCAAAGTGCAACTCACTTTTGTTGTTAAAATAATATTTGGATGCTCTTTCCTAGTCTAATGCTCCACATGAATTTCAGGTGCTCTTGCAACTACTTACGGCCTCACAAGGTAAGCATTATATTTGAGCCTTCTACACATATTGACGCGGTCGCAATCGAGTAGTTCAAAAGAGCCTACACCTGAATTCTGGTTACTAATCGAAATTATAGTTGTATACAACACGCAAGCTCAGTAAAAACCCAAATTTTGGTTAGCCCAAACCGGAATGTCGGTTTCATGAAACCAATGCTCGAGAAAAACCGGAAATCTAGTTTAAGTCAATTTCGATCAAAACAGATCGAGCTGGGCCGGGCGAGATTTTGACCAAATATTTTAATTGTCTATATTTATCTTTTAGATATCTTTCCTAGTTTAATTACGATGTGTTTCTTAGGTTTAAGTAGGTTATCTCTTATAAGTATGTCGCTATGTAGAAGAGAACAAACAAGTTGAATAATATTAATTTTGCATTGATCATTAAATTTATCTGTTTTCTAATTTTTTTTGTCCTTCGATTAATGTGTTAGCCCTCGTAATTTGATTGTTGGTTGGGCGATCTGCGTTTTCATGTCCGTGTCAAGTGGTATCAGAGCCTCCATTATGTTCAGAGACATGTTTGAAACCAACAACAATGACGACAAACATCTTCTTAACGAAAGACGAGGTTGGAGGCCTTTTTTCAACGATCCGTCAGATTAATGTTTCTCTGCATGAAATGAACTTACGCATAAACCAATTGAGCAGGCTATAGACTTCCACGAACAACCAAAGGAACCAGTTCAAGATGCCACGGGTGAGCAAAAGCCACGACCTTCGGTCACAGTTACGCACCGGTGCGGGAGGATTGTATATTGGGAGCTTTTATGGTCTCGTCTAGCTCAAGTGAGGAATACAATGATCTCGTCAGGGAATTCGGAGGACGTTTGTGACGGTGACAGATCGTCTGATCGGTGAGACTACCGTAGTTGGAACAAAGTCGGCGGACACGGTCGCTATAACAATTATAGGAAAAAGGACTTTTGTAGCGACTAGCGCGTGGGATGTCGGTTTCATGATGACAATGCCTTTCAACGTAGTGGTCATATGGAAGGTTCATATATGAGGAGATGATTTCAAGTTAAAAGTCGACATCATGATCTTCTATGAAGATTTTATCATTGAGGAGTTCATGGATTGGCTATTAGACGTGCGAATCATTTTTTCAAAAAGGTGAAGTTAGTGGTCTGCCGATTGAAGTCAGTAGGATAGGCTGCAAGCAAGCATAAGCATTAAGGAAAAAGGCACAATATCATGGTGGTAGATGCAGAAGAAGTTGAATGAACTTTTCCTATCCGACGAATACGAGCATCACATTTTCCATTAGTATAAGAGGTTTGTATAGGGGCAACTAATTATCAACAAGTATACCATGTACTTTTTATTCCTCGTCGAGCAGAACCAAATCAACGAGACCAAGGGCATCAAGTATATTCACTTCATTTATGGGCTCAAGCCAGCGATTCAGGACCGAATCAGACTTCAATATGTCTCTAACCTGATGGAGGCTAGGAATCAAGTGTTGCACGCAGACGGGGTGTTGCAAGAAAATGACAGTTGAGCTACATATCGAGGTGACAATCAGAATCGGTGGATCGGCCTAACACAAAATCAACGGAGGAAGCATCCAAAGAGGAAATGACGACAAGGAAGGAACCATCGAGGCGAGTAGCCATCCCGAAAATCCGTATGCCAAACCCATTCTTGGCAAATGCTAGCTTACGCAGAGCGGGAAGCATTCAACGATGAGGCAAACAAAGATATTAACTACGACCTTCACGGATTCGAAGAGGAGGCGACTTTTGGTGTGGTGCGAAAGATCATGCCAACACCAAAACATGATGTATCCTTGCAACAGAACAAGTTGTTCTGAACCCGGTGTGCATCAACGGTGGAAGCTTTGGGGTCGTGGTTGATAGCTCAACCAAAAAAATATTATCAACCGACAGTTGCTCGAAAATGTATGGTTGACAATGGAGAAGCAACCAAACTCGTACTTTGTCAGGTGGGTTCAGAAAGTGCCAAGCATCAGGGTGATTGAGTGGTGCAGTGTTCATTTATCGGAGCTTATAAGGACAAGATCTACAACGATGTGATGGATGGACTCGACAAGGCCATGGCAGTTCGATGCTGAAGCGAAACACGACGGACACAACAATACGTAGCGACCGGTGAATGAGGGGACAAAGTACACTCTTATTCACTAGCAAAAAAGTAGATGAACTGAATCTTTACAAGAGGGAAAAACTTTTCTTTCATTGTCGATCTCCAAGAAGGAAGCGGAAGCGGACTTCAAGTATGCTCGTGAGGTGCGTGTCATGGTGGTGATGTGAAACATAGAGGCCGAAGAGTCGACGGAGGGAGGAGCGATTCCAGCAGAGAAACGACCATCCTCGACGAGTATCATGATATTCTTCTGGAGGAACTTCCTGGATGTCTGCCACCCTTGCGTGATATTCAACACTGTATTGATCTCGAACTTGCCACACTACTGCATGAGTCCTGCGGAGAACGAGATTCTTCGGGAGGAGATAAACTTGATACGTAGGGCACATTAGGAAGTACATGAGCCCGACTGTAGTTCCTATCCTATAACAATGAAGGACAACAACTAGCCAGCGTAGACATCAGTGCGATAAACAAAATTACGATTGGCTACATTTTAGATCAATTAAGTGGGGCCTAAGTTTCTCTAAATAAATCTTCAGAGATGTTACCATCAAATACGCATCCCACATGAGGAGTGGAAGATGACGCTTAAGATGTGCGATGGATTGTTTGGGTGGGTTGGTCACAAAGTTTGGGTTGTCCAATGCGCTGAGCACTTTATGCGCTTAATTAATCAAGCGTTACAACTCTCCATAATGAGTTCGAGGTGGGATACTGAGATGACATACTCTTTTACAACAAGGACCATTGCGATAACGTAGCAAAATTATTCTTTTGTGAAGTGGTGCTTCTTCGGGTGCCGAAGAGCATTACATTTGACCAAGATACGAAACTTTTTAGCATGTTCTAGTGGTGACCTTGGAGCATCTTTGGGTAATCATTGGAGTTTAACAACATTGTTCAACCACAAATTGACAACCAAACCAAAGTGGTCATAGTATATTTTAGACCACCTAATCATGAGAGTGGCTACTTCATACTCTCACCAGGTTCGATGGAAATCTTACCAACATTCAACATTGTGGACCTCGATAAGGCACTTTATCACATGAAGAACTCACGATCGAGTTCTATATACGTGTAGGGCACTGATGTGGACGCAATCAAGGAGCTCGAAACATCCAGGAGCTCAATAGAAGCCCATACTGGAATTCTGGTTACTAACCGGAGTTCCTGTTGTTTGCAACACACAAGCTCGGGAAAAAAGAAGTCAGAATTCCGGTTTAGCTCAAACTGGAATTCCAATTTCCTGCAAACCCAATGTTCGGGAAAAACTAGAATTCCGGTTCGGTTAAACCCGAATTCCTGTCCAGACCGGTCCAGCTGGGTCAGTCGAGATTTTGATCAAATATTTTAGTTATTTTTGTATTGATCTTTTAGATTTTTTTTCCTATTTTAATTAGGATTTGTTTCTTAGGGCTTGAGTAGGTTCTTTATTAAAAGTAGGTCTATGTAGAAGAGAACAAATAAGTTGTATAATATTGATTTTGCATTGATCATTGAGTTTATCTCTTTTCTAATTCTCTTGTGTGAGGATTGAGGCGTCAGCCCTCGTATTTTGTTCGTTATTCTGGCGATTGGTGTTTCCATGTCAGTATCATATATGCTCAACATCTAATAGCAACTTAAATAAATAGTCTCATCTCACGGGCACGCTAGACTTTACAAGTTTTTCACGCTAACAAGATTGATAATGGCTTTTCAGTTTTCCATGCAAATGTGCCTTGAGTTCGAATCACTTCACAAGCATTTGATTCATTGTTCCCTACTGTTGCCTCTGGACATAGAAGTCCCTTAGTGATTGGTAAGGAGACTATCAACATACCCTTTCGTCTGTATCTTTAACATTTGTAGTTATTGTCACAGGTCCCTCCTTGACCACGGGTCCGCCGTTTGGCCTTTTGCATCTTTTTGTCTCCGTTGCGTGATCTTGCCCCATCACCAGATAGTTATTCCTTCTTTCATCGTTCCTTCATCCTCATCATTGCAAACCTGTGTGATATTATTGATATTGGTTTGGCTGGTAGTTTCACTAATCGGTGATCCACAAGTAGATTCTATATTTTCAACGTGTACTCTTTGATTTTGGGAATCAGACAAACACGATATTGTATCTCCCTCGAGTATTGAGACCGAGTATCGTGCATAACCTTTACTATTGCTGAAACCAGCTAAAATCATCTGGCTTTGGCTTCTCCTTGCAAATATGTATATTGTTCTCTCTGTTGCGACTCTTTCCTTCTTATACAAGTTTCAGATGATTCAATATACAAGATGATTAGATGGTGGCTATTCTTAAGGCCCCCAAAGACCCAAAATAACCTTTTGGATAAGTTACTGACAAAATGTCCAAAATATCCCTCTCCTAGTTTTGAGTACACATAATACAATAGATACCCAAAAAATTGAGTCGATGGAGTCGATTCCAAGGGTCCTGACCGTTTGGTGTAATTAAACCGTCTTGGAGACTAAATGATTTAATTTGGAGTCAAGACATCCAAACAAATATCCACCTTGCATTGAATCCTATTATATGTAAAATTAGTTGTAAATATGCTACTACCGAATACCTCCATGAAGCTATCTCTATTTGTCACCATTGAGCAAGTTCAAATAATTTCCTTTGATCATTTTATCAGTATTGATCAAGGTTGTGAAAAGCGCTAGGCGCTAGGCGGGCGGACAGCCGCCGCCTAGCGCCTAGCCCGCCTAGGCGGTTTCCCAGGCGGCCGTTTAGATTTAGGCGGTTCAAAAAAAAAAAAAAAAAAATCTAAAAAAACTACTGAAACTTGCAAAAAAGTCCATACAATCCTAGAATATGTATAGTTGAGCGTCGGGGGACTAGGCGGGTGCCTAGGCGGACACCTAGCGCCTAGGCGGCCTAGGCGGACGCCTTTTAGAACAGAGGTATTGATGAAGTGATACCTCACTTTGATGTGTTTGGTTTGAAACCTATCCTTTAGCAACAAACATATGTCACTTTGACTATCACAAAATACTACAGCTTGATCCTGATGTACACCAAGTTCACCAACCAGTCCCTGCAACTAGATCTCTTCGCTACTTCTGTCAATACAATATGTTCTGCTTTTGTAGTAAATAAAACGACCAAGACTGCAAAGTAGCCTTCCAACTATTGACAAAATTGCTAATACATGTTCTTCCACAGTGAAAGCTCCAGACTTAATCTCATCTCTAGGAAAGACAAATGCAGTCAATATGTACCTCCTACTATCAAGATCTCCTACATAAAATGAGTTGTTTAGAAAAATGTATAAGCTCCTTCATAAAAGAGACCAACACTTGGGGTTTTTTGAAATATCAAAATATCCAATTTCTTTTCTTGTTAGTGCTCCTTTCCTGGTTGAACAATGTACATGCTGATTGCACTAACTGCATGCACAATATCTGGCCTAGTACAAACCGTAACGTACATCAAACTTTTCACAACATTAGTATATGGGACTTCCTTTGTTTCTGACTAAGGTATAAAAGTTGCCGAAAGAAGAAAATATCTAGCTAATGGTGTAGTCACAAGCTTGGTATCTAACATGTTGAAGCTCTCCAACATCTTGTGAATCTAGCTCTCTTGCGATAAGAAGAGCTTACTCTGCTTGTGATCCATGTTGATCTACAACACCAAGATCGTCCGAGATGCTATAAGATATTTCATGTAGAATTCACCATTTAAGAGCACCTTTAATTTCTTAATATTTGAAATGTCTCTAGTTGCAATAAGCATGCCATCCACATATAAGAGTAAATAAATGAATGAGCCATCCTCAAACTGAAAATGAAATGAATACGTAAAAATCATGAGTTCTTGTTGTAGTCATAATCCATTATATCAAACCTCTTGTACCACTGCCTCGGTGACTGCTTTCTTAGAGATTGTGGAACGTTGATCAGATTTCCTAATGTACATCCAGTCTCGAGAATTTTATTTATGTACTTCCTTAATATCTTGTTGTGAATAGGGCTTCATCTCTTGTAATTGTAACTCTCAACATAATAAAATAACTTGTGTGGCCGTGTACGTTGGAGAACATCTCTGAACCACGTTAGATGTTGCGTCCTTGTAATTCCTCTTCTTGGCTAGTACCATGTTCATAACATGCTTTAATCCATACAAACATTTTCAGTGTCTACAAACATGATCCTAGTCGTGAACAACAAATCCTTCTAGCTGACTCATCAAGATGTTTTCCTCTAACTGCACATGAAGAAAAGTTGTCTTCACATCAAGTTGCTCCAGGTCCCAATCATGATGTACTACCATAGCAAGTAACACCTGATCCGGAAGATTTTCGGTCTACCACATCCATAACATGCTTTAATCCATACAAAGGTTTTCTTCGCTGGTACCACGCTACATCTCTTAGTAGTCCACTCTATCCTTCTGATTGTAGACTTTAGCGACTAGGCGAGCCTTCCACCTTATTGCTTATTCATGTGAGGTTAGTGAGTTCTTTTTTAGACCTATATACAACCTTGAAATTATTCTTTCTGAATAGTGTGACGAGATTCCATGTGGTCTGAAGCTCTTATGTCTGATTTTTGTGAGGAGATTCTATCTCTTCACCCGTAAGAACGATTCACTGAATAAACTCAACATCTGAATAACATCTTGATAACTAGACGGCTCTTGAGACTTCACCTCTTCTGCTATACCAAGTGCATATGGAACCAGGTCATCATAACCCTACTTTTGAGGATGGTAGATATACCTACGTGGTCAGTCGTCGGCAATATTATATGGTCATTAATGCGGTTGTTGTTGCTGGTTATTTGTCCTATGTACATACTCCTAACTGGCCTAAAATAGAGTAATCTCAAAATCCATTTGGTTTGCTGACCTTATTTTCTTCATTTGCAACAACATCAGACTATTATCTTAGGTGAAGCATAGGATTTCCATAAAAAAATTATCTTTATAATAGGTACCACTTTAGAATTATACCCCAAATTCTATAACCCTTGTTACCTATGTCATAGCCAAGAAATTTTCCTTTTTTGCTGTAGCTTCTATTTTTTCTTCACTAACATGATAATATGCAGTACTACTAAATATTCAAAGAGATAAATAATCAAGGGGCATTCCAAACCATATCTGTTGAAGGAGAGTGATTAACCAAGTGATACACTGTAATGAACTCATCCAGGAAGTCCTTAAACAGTCCAACATTAGGGAACATGCGTCGTGCTCTCTGTAAAAGGGTTCTCTTTTTGCATTCTGACACTTCATTATACTGCAAACTCTCTTTAATTGTATGATATCTGGAGATGACATCATCTTTGAGGAACAACTCAAAACATGTTGGAATATAACTCAATTCCATTTTGTTTATGAAGATACTGATCTTCTCAATTTGCTTTCTGACTAGAACCTTCCACTACTTCAAGGTTTTTAAGACTTCATTCATGCTTCAATATGAACATCCAAGCCAATCTGGAGAAGTCATCAATAAACGTGAGAGAATAACTAGCACCACTTTTCGATGAAACACTAGAACCCCATATATTGGCATGGATAATCAAGTGTGGCCTTTATCCTATGCACAACCTTTGCTAAAATGATTCAACGTTGCTTGTCGAAGATGCAATGTTCACAAAGATCAATTGTAAGCCCTCCTTGCTTGGATTTGTCATCTCATTTCCCTTCGTTTGGGTTTCGTGTGGCAATTTTCTTGATGCCCGCGCCTCTTATTAGAACTTCTAGCCACCAATCCCTCGGCCCGATTTTCTCCCCTGGTTCAGACACCTTATATTGTAGTCTTGAATATGTAGGAAAGATTTTATATATTTTAAAGATATAGCGTCGTTTTCGACTATGCAAGAGTTAAGAAATTCCCAAAGGATGGAGGTAAGGAGCATAATAGAATTACGGTAACCTCTTCATCTTCTATAGCGACCTCGACGTTCTTCAACTCCATAAGAACAATTTTCAGATCATCAAAATGTTCTTTGAGGGCTGCACCTTATTTCATACGATACTTGTTAGGAAAAGCTTTCCTTCAAATATAATTTATTGATTAAAGACTTGGTCATGTAGAGACTCTCCAACTTCAACTAGAGACCTGTTGTTGTCTCCTCGTCTGCAACTTCATTCATCGGAGGGGGGGGGGGGGGGGGTCGGGGGGGGGGGGGGGGGGGGGTGGAATATCGGATCGCCATATTTGCCTTCACCTATTGTTCATTATGCTCCTCTTTCTCCTCTTGAGTCATTAACGTCAGATTCTTCACTCCTAAGGGCATCCAAAGGCCTTGTTCTTTCCAGTGAACTTGTTGATCTTGATCTCTCAATCAATAGGACCAATGAGGCCTCGATTCCACTTTCTTATGAATAATCTAGATAAAATAGAAAACAAACAAGAAAAAGAATTCAGATGAGATAATTTTACGTGGAAACCCAATTCGAAAAAATCTACGGGCAACAGTCAATCATATTCTTCCTCTAGTAGTTTCATATAATTCAGTATACAAGATGACTAGATGGTAACTATTTATAAAACCCCAAGAAATCCTAAATAACATTTAGGATAAATGACAATCAAATACCTAAAACACTCTTCTCCTAATTTTAGGTAGACAAAATGCAATATAACACTAAAAAAATTGGGTTGGGAAATTGGTTTTGCTTAAGAAGGGTCCTGACGATTTGGTGTAACAACCTATTTGTGGACTAGACAATTTAATTAGGATTAAAGACATCTTAGTAATCAATCCTTTCATAATGTCCAATACTCATGTTTCGTAGCCAATCCCACCCAGCCAAGGAGAAGGTTTGGATGATGATGTAGAAGAAGTCATTCTTATGCATTTTCATATCAAAGTGCTATTCACTTGGCCAACCATAAATGATGGTGATGCATCCCCCAAAACAACATGGTGTGAACTCAAAGTGATGAGTCTGAATGCATGAAAACTTTGCGTTTTCCTAGTTTGAATGCACAGAGACTTTTAGTTTTTCCAAGTTCCTTTTAGTTTATTTATATATGCTATTAACTTATCAAATGTGTCTTGTTATTTACTATGTAACTTTAAAGCTTGAAGGGTTGTTTCAAGCCTATAAATTGATCTAATGGAAAAGGTAAATTTGATTTGAGGGCAGCAAGGAATCTGTAGTCTACCTTATCTGGTGCATGCAAGTGCAAGACTATTTGTAATACTTTCAAGAAGAGTTATGGATTATAGGTTACCCCTAGGCCCATCAAACCCCTCTTCAGAGGGACTTGGAGGGAGCAGAGAATTAATTTATGGCATAGGTGATTTTGTTGTTGCACAATTTGTTTGTGTTCTTTCGGCTTGGAACATGATTTTCAATAAGAAGCATAGAACTGCACTATAGTATTCTACTCGCATTTGGTCTAGCATTCAGCCCTGGGTGGAGAAACACCAGGAGGAACAAGAAGAGACCGAGGCATGCTACTCCCACGTGAATCGTTCTAGGACAAGGAAGTGCAGCAAGACATAGCATCGGTTTTGAATGAGCCAATGTTTTGGCCTGCCGTCAAACTGAACCTGATTTATCTTTTTATGGTGTTCGGACTTGGTTGTTGCTGGATTTGGACTTGTTTCTGCGTTTGATCTTGTGTCACTTTTCCCACTAGGCATTGATTTTTTTTTGTAGTTCGATAACACCGTCTTTAACAAAAGCCCGGTGGGAGAACTTTTGTTCACTGTTCTGTCCCAAGAAAACATGTTCCATATATTGGGGTTAAGGTTGCACACATCTTAGCCCTCCCACGGCCCTGCATTAGCAGAAGCCTCATGCCAGTGATGGCTTTTTTATATGGTGTCCCATGTCTCTTATATATTTTGCTCTCTTAAACCGGCGAAATGTAGGTTCTTATTTTCTTTCAAAAAATAGAACTTTTACTAGGGTATTTTCATTATTATTCTGTGAATTTGAACCCGTTTCAGATTGGCGTTCCTATCTATATAGTTGTGTCTCTTTACTACTTTTCCTTTGTTATTAAAAAGGAAAAAAGGAAAAGTAGTAAAGAGACACAACTATAACTGGCTTTGCATTGTATCTGCAATTTATTCTCAATGAAGAGATTTGTTTGGTCGGGACATACTCCAAAATAGTTAAATATCTCACCGAATGATCTTGTCACGACCCGCACCCGGGTGTTTGGATACGAGTGCGTGGGTACGCCCAGCCTACGCCGCAGTGTCGGCAGTAGAACGCTGTCTGGAACTAGTACTGTATAACTAACACTTCATAATATAAAGGAAACAGATATTATACTCAATCACAAAACTAAGGTAGGTGAAAACATGTTGTGTATATATATGTGTATAAAGGTTACAGTACAAAATCTTGTATTCATAATTCATACAACTATAGTAAGTCCGCAAACTTTAACTATTGTCATAACTGGGTCTCCTACTTGCGGCATTCCTCGATCCTCCAGGAGGTA
This sequence comes from Iris macrosiphon, assembly GCA_036927795.1. Taxonomy (NCBI): domain Eukaryota; kingdom Viridiplantae; phylum Streptophyta; class Magnoliopsida; order Asparagales; family Iridaceae; genus Iris; species Iris macrosiphon. The sequence goes on along the minus strand of JAYESA010000017.1, from coordinate 13,544,185 downwards.
AAATTAGGCTCGAAGCTATTTCCTAAAAATCCATAATAGATGAGACATATGTCCTTCTAAGTGCTACCTAAAATATTATCCAATCAGGATTGAACGAGTACAATTCTAATAGCAGTTTCAATACATGATAAGGACTATAAAACAGTAATAGAAAAATATTACATAATGGATAAATAAACTGACATCAAGGCATACTAAGAGATGAACAGGAAAAATGAATAAACAGAAAATATGTCATATATCAACAAGGAATTCTATAGTCACTAAGTGTTTTGAAATACTAGTTTGATTATGTGATCGGCTTAGGATTGCACAATGGGAGCCGGTTAATCATACGTGAAGTGTATGGTTAGCCTTTGCACAGGAATTATATTTGCACAGGATTAGGGTATGATCACATATAAACTAGCATTTTTTCGCCCCGACTAGCATACAAGAATCACACGAAGATCAGATATTATACAAGATCAAAGTCTAAAAATATAAGATATGCTAGTCCGTGTTTTTTTGTGTCATGAATCAAATACAACAATACTACATGTGTTATAGAAATTATCAGTAAGAAAACATCAGAGACTGTACTCGCCTGGGGTCCAAAGCGGATGAAACAAGTCAGAGTGTGACGGGGTCCAGATAACCTATATCATGAATAATTCACATTAATTGATAAAATATAATTAAATAGACTTAACCCACTAGATTTCTAGGTTAATTTTATGCTATTTCTGGTTTATAGATGGGACAAATATCTATATAAAATAATGTATATATAAGATATATAGATACGTATATAGATACAATATAGTATACATATATAGATAATATATAGTATACATATATACATATATAGATACTTATATATGTATATGATATATATAGGTATATATAGATACAATATATTATATATAGATACATAGATATATATAGTATACATAGAAACATATATATAGTATACATAGATATATAGTATACATAAATAATATATAGTATATATAGATGATATATAGTTTATATATATACATATATACATAGATATATATATATAGATACATATATAGATACACATATAGATACATATATATGTATATGATATATATATAGATACAATATACTATATATAGATACATATATACAGTATACATAGATAATATATATATATATATAGATAATATATAGTATACATATATAGATACATATATATGTATATGATATATATAGATATAATATGTATATGATATATATAGATATATATATAGATTACATATATATATATATATATATATATATAGATACATAGATATATATATATAATATACATAGATAGATAGTATATAGTATACATAGATACATATATATATATATATATATAATATTATATATAGATACATAGATATATATATAGTATACATAGATAGATAGTATATAGTATACATAGATACATATATAGATAATATATATAGTATATATAATATACATAGATACATATATAGATAATATATATATAGCATATATATACATAGATATATATAATCTAAGTAGTCAAAAACGGTTATATATCGGTTATATAACCGATATATAATGGTATCGGTCTTGGACCGATATTTTTTTGCAGAAATATCGATAAAATATCAGAACTGATATTATCGGCCGATATGGCTGATATTGTTTGAAATATCGGTTTACAAAAAAACCGATTTCTCACGGTTTTAGTTTTGCTACAGAAAAACCGATATTGAATGATATGACATTATGGTTTTGCTACAGAAAAACCGATAATGAATGATATGACATTCACATCAATGGAGAATGGAGATTACATCTTCTGCCATCAAAATCTTCATGCATCAAACTTATTCAGAGATGTAGTTCCTCAAGTGATCTCCTTTATTTTGGATCTCTTGGATATCTCGACGATAAGTATACTTTCTGCATATTTTATAATAGAAAACTATTAAGTGTATTGTTCATATATAAAAATTGTGTTAAAAATGCAAACCGTTATTTACCGTTATAAAACCAATATATCGGTGATATATCTATAACTCTACTGGACCGTTATCATAAAAAACCGTTATTAACTGCATAGTATATAATATAAATAGATAGATAGTATATAGTATACATAGATACATATATTGATAATATATATAGTATATATATACATAGATATATATAGTATACATAGATAGATAATATATAGTATACATAGATACATATATAGATAATATATATACATAGATATATATAGTATACATAGATAGATAGTATATATATATATATATATATATATATATATATATATATATATATATATATATATATGCTGCTTCTGCGCGTTGCTGCTGCATCTGCTACTGCTGCTGCATCTGCCACTGCTGTTGCTGCCGCTCGCTGCAGTTGCTGCTGTGCGCTTGCTGCGACTACAGCTGCTGCTGCCTGCAGTTCCTTTACACACACTCATATAGTTAAAGTTATAAAACAAAATTGAAGAGGAACAATGGTTACCTTGCTAGTATAGGGTTGAGAGATGATGGATGGAGAGTGAAGAGGGTGGGGTGGTTGTTTATATAGGGAATGAGGGGGTTAGATATTTTTTATGTGCATTGACCAATGTGCCCTTGATTAATTCAATTTGGATTTCTCTTCTTATGAAGATGAATCCAAATTGGATTTGATTTCCTAGTTTAATATTAAATGAATGTTACAAATCTACCCTCCATAGAAAAATTTCGTCCTCGAAATTTAAAGTAAATCATACAGAAAGAAAGAAGAAATACCTCAAAATTCAAAGAGGTGTGGGTATCGTTCACGCATCTCGTCCTCTCTCCCAAGTAGATTCACCCGAGGAGTGATGACTCCAAGCGACACGAACAAATAAAATCGTCCGGTTATGCAATACATTTTCTTTGCGATCTAGTATCTCCACGGGCTGCTCTTGGTAGCTGAGGCTCGGTCCTACTTCAATCTCTGAGTGATCTAATACGTGGTTAGGATCAACCACGTATCGTCTCAGCTGGGATACATGAAACACGTTATGTACTCCCTCTAATGTAGATGGCAAAGCTAGCCGGTAGGCTACGGCACCGACCCTTTCGGTAATACTGAAGGGTCCGATAAATCTCGGACCAGTGCTTCTGTCTGTCCTGAGCCACACGAAGTCTTTCTCTAATCTGCTTTACCTTCTCCGCAGCATCTACTACCATTTCTGGTCCCAACAATGCTCGCTCGCCTAAGTCGTCCCAAGATAATGGGGTACGACATCTTCGACCGTACAGAGCCTCGAAAGGAGACATCTCGATGCTTGCCTGGTAACTATTGTTGTATGCAAACTCCACCAGATGAAGATGATCCTCCCAAAATCCTCCGAAATCTAGTACACAAGTACGTAGCATATCTTCGAGAGTCTGAATAGTCCTCTCAGACTGCCCATCTGTCTGGGGATGATATGCAGTACTGAACTTGAGCTGAGTGCCTAAACTCGCCTGCAAGCTCCTCCAGAAATGAGAAGTGAAACGACTATCCCGATCCGAGACTATGCTGACGGGAACCCCATGTATCCTGACGATCTGCCTCATATACATCTCTGCCAGCTTCTCAGTAGACAAACCCACCTTGAAAGGCAAAAAGTGGGATGACTTGGTCAACCTGTTAACGATGACCCAAATCGCGTCTTTATCTCCTGGAGATAGTGTAAGTTCGGACACAAAATCCATAGTAATGTGCTCCCACTTCCACTCTGGAATAGGTAATGGCTGAAGTAAACCTCCTGGCCTCTGCCTCTCGGCTTTCACTTGCTGGCACACTAAGCATCTGGATACAAACTGTGCCACTTCCCTCTTCATGCCATACCACTACACACTCTCTCGCATATCCCGATACATCTTGTTGGCACCTGGATGTATGGAATACTGAGAGCGATGCGCTTCCTGTAACACCTCCTCACGCAGCTCCCCACTAGGCATACACAATCTAACATCATGCCGCAAAGAACCATCCTCAGCAATGGTGAAATCATCTTCCAATCATGCTCTCACCTGAGCTCTGATGCTCCTCAGAGATACATCTTCATACTGGGCTGCCTTGATCCTGTCCATCAACTCTGAGTGTATCTGCAACCCCCACATCTACATAGCAAAACCAGGAACTATCACCTCCATGCCCAAGCTCTTAAAGTCCTCCAACAAATACCGATCCTGTGTCAACAACATAGCTACCGGATACCTGCTCAAGGCATCGACAACTACATTGGCTTTCCCAGGATGTAATGCAAGATATGTCAATCTTTCATCAGTTCCAACCACCGACGTTGCCTCATGTTCAACTCCTGAGTGAAAACGTACTTCAAACTCTTGTGGTCTGTGAAGATCTCCACACGCTCTCCGTACAAATAGTGTTTCCATAACTTCAGGGCAAAGATGACTGCTGCTAACTCCAAATCGTGGGTATGATAGTTCTTCTCATGAGGACGTAATTGCCTGGATGCATAGGCAATCACCTTTCCATTCTGCTGAAGAACACAATCCAAACCTTTCCCCGATGCATCACTATAAATAGTGAAACCTCCAGACCATGGTGGCAACGTCAAAATAGGAGCAGACGTCAACCTCTTCTTTAATTCCTCAAAAGCAACCTGGCACTCCTCTGTCCAAACAAACTCTACATCTTTCCGAGTGAGTTTAGTCAAAGGCTCTGCAACTCGAGAGAAATCTTTCACGAATTTTCTGTAATATCCAGCCAATCCTAAGAAGCTTCTAATTTCTGCAACAAAGCTTGGAGTGGCCCAAGATTCTACGGCAGCAATCTTCTTTGGATCAACTGATATTCCATCTCCAGTCACTACATGTCCGAGAAACTCCACTTTGTTTAAGAAAAACTCACATTTAGAAAGTTTTTCATAGAGCTTCTCCTTCCTGAGAGTTTCAAGCACTATCCTTAAATGTTTCTCGTGTTCTTCTAGCGTCTTTGAGTATACAAGGATATCATCTATAAACACTACCACGAACTTGTCCAGGTACTGATAGAATACCTTGTTCATCAAGTTCATGAAGACTGTCGGGGCATTAGTTAACCCGAACGGCATCACCAAGAACTCGTACTGGCCATATCGAGTCATGAATGCAGTCTTTGGAATATCTTCCTTTTTTACCTTTACCTGATGATATCCGGATCTCAAGTCAATATTTGAAAATATCTTCGCGCCACTCAACTGATCGAAGAGATCATCTATTCTCGGCAACGGATATTTATTCTTGATTGTGAGGTTGTTCAGGGCCTGTAATCGATGCACATCCGCACCGATCCATCATTCTTTGGCACAAAAAGTATCGGGGCTCCCCAGGGCGACGAACTTGATCTGATGAATCTCTTGTCGTCTAATTCATCGATCTGTTTCTTTAGCTCCGCCAGCTCATTGTTGTTGATCCGATAGACATGCTGCGATATTGGTTCTGCTCCCGGTATTAGATCAATAAAGAATTCAACATCTCTATCTAGAGGCAATCCTGGTAACTCCTCGGGAAATACATCTAAGAACTCAGCAATAATAGGATGCATTACCTCTTTCTCCTCCATTATAGCTTCGTAAAGAATTCTACGATCTGGCTTCTTTGTCATTCTAGCAAACTCGAACTTCGGCTCTCCTGGAGGCCGAAACAGCACACGACCTCTGTGGCAGTCAATGCTAGCAAAATGCATACCCAACCAATCCATTCCAAGGACAATCTCAAAACTTGGAAGTGGCATTACGAGTAAGGTAGCAGACAAAATACGGTCTCCCAATGTAACGTGATACCCCTTGCAAACATCACTGACTATGATGATGCCTCCCCCTGTCGTGATCTTACAGTTTCTACTCAAGGGTTCCACTACTAAATTATTAAGTACAAAAGACAGATATGAAACTATGAGATGCACCAGAATCAAATAATGTTACAGCTGGAATAGAATTGAGAAGAATGGAACCTGCTATAACATCACCGGTGGCTCAGTTTTCTCGACAGTTGTAGCAAAAGCTCTGCCCTGCTGAGGAGCTCTCCTCTGCTAGTGCTGGACAAATTGCTGCTATTGTGTTGGAAGTGGAGGTCCCCTCTGCTGTTGTGCCATAGGTGGCTTAGCTGGTCCCTTTTGATTTGTTGCACCTCGAATATGACAGTTGTTCACATGATGTCCCGCAGATCCACAGTATAAACAGACTCCAAGTCTTTTTCTGCACAATTCCCAGGAATGTCTCATTTTCTTGCAAAAATGGGTCTGCTGGATCTGTTTTTGAGGATGCGGCTGTGTCGGAAATCTAGTTGGAGGACAATGCTGCTGCTGATGCTGGAAAGTCCTCGGCTGAAAATGGGAACATTTTGCTGGTCCCGTGCTGATGCCGCCTTCGAACGCATTCCGGTCCCGCTTGGGTTTAAAGCCCATGTCCACCTCGATCCTTTGGGCTTCAGCAACAATCCCAGCAAAAGTTGTGATACTAGAGGGGATAATGACTCTAATTTCCTGAGCCAAGCCTTGCCGGAATCTGCGGGTTCGGTCCACCTGATCTCTCACCATATATTCTGCGAATCGGCTCAGTCTGCCAAATTCTGCAGCATATTCATCTACCGAGAGACTATCCTGTTCCAAGTTTTGGAATTGTTTCTCCAGAACGTCCTGGGCTACTGTAGGAAAGAACTTCTGTTTGAAAATGTGTTTGAACTTGTCCCAGGTTAGGTCTGGATCAGCAAGTCTGGGCTCATTTCTGAACCAAGTGCGGGCGATATCGTGAAGCTGCAAGCCTACAGCCTCTATCTTCAGATCTTCTGGTATCCGAGCAACCCGCATAATTCGCTCGATATCCTCGAGCCATTCATCCGCGTATAAGATCCCTTCAGTTCCCTTGAACTCCCGATGAGACATCTTCTTGAAGTCCAAGATATTGTGCATTTTCTGTTGAACAGACTGTTGTTACTGAGATGCAAACTTCTCCATAGATGCCAAAGCCATATGATGGGAACTCTCAATGCTTTCTTGCATCATTTTTGTTTGTTCCCGCTGGGCCTTAGTATGAGCCCTCTGCGTCTCCAGCATACATCTGAAGAGCTCGTATAAATGTGTTCCTTCAGTGGACATGCCTCCAGTGTTCGATTGTACACCCCCTTGGGGTGGAAGTGAAGGAGGAGAAGGAAGATATTCAGAGACAACTGGAGCGGCTTCTGCAGCTGCTCCTGAACAACCAGGTGCTCTGGTCTCCCGTATCCTTCTGGAATATGGTATGGGTGTCATTCTGGAATATGATAAAACAATAAGGAGACATCATTAAGGCACAAGATAAGATATTATTTGAGGACATAAATTGGAGAAGATATCAAGTCATTCAGGATGATCAAGATTAGTAAATTTAATCCAAAGTTAAAATTCTTAGTTGTGATTGAGTATTTCCTATTCCTAATATCCTATATCTTATTGCAGGCTCGTAATAGTACTCTAGTCATAAGTACTACTACGACATCACACTTCTTGCGAAGTCTGACATGCATGGGCCACCATAAAAACGTTTCAACACCCGCACCCGGGTGTTTGGGTACGAGCGCGTGGGTACGTCCAGCCTACGCCGCAGTGTCGGCGGTAGAACACTGTCTGGAACTAGTACTGTATAACTAACACTTCATAATATAAAGGAAACATATATTATACTCAATCACAAAACTAAGGTAGGTGAAAACATGTTGTGTATATATATATATGTGTGTATAAAGGTTACAGTACATAATCTTGTATTCATAATTCATACAACTATAGTAAGGCCGCAAACTTTAACTATTGTCATAACTGGGTCTCCTACTTGCGGCCTTCCTCGATCCTCTAGGAGGTAAAATCAGGCTCGAAGCTATTTCTCAAAAATCCATAATAGATGAGACACAGGTCCTTCTAAGTGCTATATGAAATATTATCAAATCAGGATTGAACGAGTACAATTCTAATAGCAGTTTCAATACATGATAAGGACTATAAAACAGTAATAGAAAAATAGTACATAATGGATAAATAAACTGACATCAAGGCATACTAAGAAATGAACATGGAAAATAAATAAACAGAAAATATGTCATATATCAACAAGGAATTCTATAGTCACTAAGTGTTTTGAAATACTAGTTTGATTATGTGATCGGCTTAGGATTGCACAATGAGAGCCGGTTAATCATACGTGAAGTGTATGGTTAGCCTTTGCACAGGAATTATATTTGCACAGGATTAGGGTATGATCACATATAAACTAGCATTTTTTCGTCCCGACTAGCATACAAGAATCACACGAATATCAGGTATTATACAAGATCAAAGTCTAAAAACATAAGATATGCTAGTCCGTGTTTCTTTGTGTCAGGAATCAAATACAACAATACTACATGTGTTATAGAAATTATCAGTAAGAAAACCATCAAAGACTGTACTTGCCTCGGGTCCAAAGCGGGTGAAACAAGTCAGAGTGTGACGGGGTCCAGATAACCTATATCATGAATAATTCACATTAATTGATAAAATATAATTAAATAGACTTAACCCACTAGATTTCTAGGTTAATTTTATGCTATTTCTGGTTTATAGATGAGACAAATATCTATATAAAATAATGTATATATAAGATATATAGATACGTAAATAAATACAATATAGTATACATATATAGATAATATATAGTATACATATATACATATATAGATACTTATATATGTATATGATATATATAGATATATATAGATACATAGATATATATAGTATACATAGAAACATATATATAGTATACATAGATATATAGTATACATAGATAATATATATATATCTATATATAGATACAATATACTATATATAGATACTATATGTGTATCTATATATATATATATATATATAGATAATATATAGTATACATATATAGATACATATATATGTATATGATATATATAGATATGTATAGATATAATATGTATATGATATATATATATATATATATATATATATATATGTATATATATATTTATATATATATATATATATATAGATATGTATAGATTATATATATATATATATATATATAATATTATATATAGATACATAGATATATATAATATACATAGATAGTATATAGTATACATAGATACATATATATATATATAATATATTATATATAGATATATATAGTATACATAGATACATATATAGATAATATATATAGTATATATAGTATACATAGATACATAGTATATATATACATAGATAGATAGTATATAGTATACATAGATATATATACTATACATAGATACATAGTATATAGTATACATAGATAGATAGTATATAGTATACATAGATATATATAATATACATAGATAGATAGTATATAGTATACATAGATAGATAGTATATAGTATACATAGATACATATATAGATAATATATATAGTATATATATACATAGATATATATAGTATACATAGATAGATAGTATATAGTATACATAGATACATATATAGATAATATATATATATATATATATATATATATATATATATATATATGCTGCTTCTGCGCGTTGCTGCTGCATCTGCCACTGCTCGCTGTAGCTGCTGCATGCTGCGGCTGCTGCATCTGCCACTGCTGCTCGCTGCATCTGCTGCTGCAGCTGCTACTGCTGCTGCGCGCTTGCTGCGACTGCAGCTGCTGCTGCCTGCAGTTCCTTTACACACACGTATAGTTAAAGTTATAAAACAAAATTGAAGAGGAACAAGGGTTACCTTGCTACTATAGGGTTGAGAGATGATGGATGGAGAGTGAAGAGGGTGGGGTTGTTGTTTATACAGGGAATGAGGGGGTTAGATATTTTTTTTATGTGCATTGACCAATGTGCCCTTGACTAATTCAATTTGGATTTCTCTTCTTATGAAGAGGAATCCAAATTGGATTTGATTTCTTAGTTTAATATTAAATGAATGTTACAGATCTGTATCCATTATTTTTCCATTATATCTTCTCTTAACAGCTCTATATTGGTTTTAGTCCCATATTTTCCTTTCCATCAAATTTGTGTTGCAGATGATAATAGAGAGGATTCGAGGAAAAACAATAAGGAAACCCCTGCTCGACCTAATTATAAGAGGTTGCGGAAAGGACTACTGAGAAGCTGTGACTAATCCCCCCACTGGTTTGCACTGGCTTCTCTTTTCTTTCTGCTTTGTAACTGCTACTTTTCCTTTGTCTTTCACCTTTCAAATGGAACATTTGTGCAGATAAGGATCTTCATACACTTCTTTTATGTGCATAAATTTTCAGTAGTTGATCTGATAAGATCACATGGTTGTGCATGATGATATTGGCATTTAAAATGTGAGATGAGAAACCCCAAACTATATTAAGTATCTGTTTATTTCATATCCAATAGAATGTGTCCCATATATATATATATATATATATATATATATATATATATATATATATCCAAGAGTCGGATTCTTCAAACTCATAATTGAAGGACACAAAGACTCGGCTAAAAAAGATCCAAATTTTGGATACAGATACGGGGATATGTACGGGAATATGACTAAGATTTCATAAAAAGACCTGTAATTATAAACTGGTAGTAAATTTTACTGAACTAGTCGAATAAGTCCCTAAGGGATCGTCCCTTCAACTTCCCTACTACTTTACTACAACTCTACAATATTAAAATAAACTATCTACTTCACTACCACATTAAAATAAACTACCAACTTCACTACCAGTCTCTCGATTGTCACCATGGTGGATCGGATACAGATTCCATACCCATGACCTATCGGCTCGACACGAGTACTTTTCCTTAAAGTGGAGAGTCCGGGTAACATAGTCGTTTATAAATCTTCCATTAATTAATAAAAAATGAATATTACATAAAAAAATGTTAGAAAAACTTAAATTTGTTATAAATAATACAATGAGGAATTGAACCTAACCAACAAAGGAGAATGCCTCTTATCTTAACCACATGACTTAGAAGATGTGTTTGACTATAATTAGATAAATATTATATAGTTAAATAATTAGTTGAAATTTATTTATTTTTTAATTTTTAACTACGTGAGGATATATATACGGTATAAGCGGCTAGCTGTTTTCAAGACTCTTTATAGAGACTAGAGATATCCATAACAAATTATAGCTAAAATATAATCAAATCTATAACAAATTACAATTAAAATATAAACATATATATAACAAATCTTAATTTAAATATATTAATTTTTTAAACTATTTTACAATAATATCATGAAAAAATTATTTTACGTGAAACACGTAAATTTACCAAAATCAAAAGCTCTGATATCATATGTTGGGACCGAAAGCGCCGACACCGCGCTCCGATACCACGTGTCTAAAACTGACCACAGCGAAAACTAGGCCAACCCACTTGAGATAACCAACCACCCGTCTAACGCAAGAACCAAGACAAACAAAACACAGTATATGTTTGGTGAATACATCACTTGGACAAATCTCAATTTATATAACTTCAAGTAGAATTACACGATTGAATAAACTATGTTGAATTTTTTGCCCAAAGATTCAACCCCTCCCAAACTCTCAAGTAGAAAGAAGATTACAACTTGAAATCACTCACCTACACGTAGCGATTTTCCTGTACGAAGACGACGACTCCCTTTACATATCTTCTCTTCCAATTGTTTTTGATGACGAGTTCTAAGATGAAAGCATAGTAAACGTTGTGCAAGATTTCTATTAGGAGGTACCTAGCTCATCAAGTATTCCTCCTGCATCATCTTGTCCCAGGCGGGGTTAGACACAGTAAACGTTGCGACCTCTGTTTCCAAGTTCTACAATATAGAGGAGTTCGATTCGATGTCCGACATCTGCGCCTTGTTCTTTTTTCGGGTATAATTAAGAGTCCACTTCTTCGAGGAGCATGCTCTTCTACCCTTGGAAGCTCTTCTGTCAGTCTTCGAGTCTGCATAGAGTGTTGTCCTGCCACTGGCACCTCCCGAGTTGTTAAATGTGCTCCCTCAGCAATCTTCTTTTTTGTATTTATCCGATTAACATCTAAACTAAGGTTTGCATCCCATGTTTCCCTAGATAATTTCGTTTCCTCTTCTCTGAATATCAAAGACCTTTACATTGATCCCACATTTGAATGCTGCATAACTCATTCTACAAGGACAATATTCGTCTCGTTCATCTGGTCGCAGTCGCCCTCCTGCATAGGCTGGATGCCTTCCTGCTTTCCCTTCCGTATATCATCAACAGATTGACGCTTCACTTCCTTCGGATGCTCCTGACTTGACGTGGCCACGCCTGTTTGTTTCTCTTTCACAGCGCGCAGGCACATTCTGATCAGAAGTCCAAAACATCTACTCTCTTCACATACTGGAGGTACCCACTCGTATTCAATTGCTTGCGCGAATATTTCACCCGATGGAATGTGATACTCAAGTTTCCGAGGTAGAACAGTAGAAGACTCGATCTCCACAAATTCGCGTGAATATGCAAATCGCATCTAGTAGCGATTGTTTCATCCGATTTTATGGGACTGCCGATTAAACTAGCCAATTTCATGATTATGGGAGTACTCCAATACTGAGTTGGTAGGCCGGACAATCGAATCCATACCGGAACCGTATGAAGAAGATCCCTTTCGCAACTAGCGTCCAGCATTTATTGATGATCAAGTAACCATCAAAAGTTCACGGACCGTCTTGAAGAATTCGTTCGGCATCCTCATGCAATACAAAGCGCGCAAAGAAGAAGCCATTATCTCTAGAAAAAAAATTCATACTTTGTTGGCGTATGCCCTGATTTGGCCATAGAAAGGCATATCTTCCAAAACATAGAAGATCAGCACAATATTCCAGTAATCTGTTGTCTTTTCCAGGCCATCTTCTTTGAAGTCCGTGACCTTTCATTGTTCGCTAATAGTTGCCAGCTCCACGTACTGTATGGCTGCATTGGATTGAACCGTAGCAGATCCACATATCTCAATCCAAGACTTTTTTCGTGCTCCTGGCACGTCCGGAGCTCTCCTTACGGACTGACCACCAGGAGATAAGGGTCTACCATCATGCTCCCCGCTAGCACCACAACTGCTCATGAGCTTTGAAGAAAATCTCTCTCATGAAATATCTCTCTTATGAGCTCTAAAGAAATTTCCAGAGATATTGCTGCTCCCGAGCTTCCCTACCAAACCTGGATTTCAGGTGCGGTAGCTGGCGAAGAAAGAGGGAAACCCTCGCTTACGTTTCCCTCGACGACCCTAGCAGTGGATCCAGCTGCTAACGCAGGCGGACATGGAGGGAGTTTGCCAAACTCTCGCTACCAGAACCTGGAGATTTGCCCACAAACGTGGGTCAGTACTACAACATATACTGGTGAGCGACCGTTGCCAAACTCACCTAGAAATCCACACTAAGTAAACATGTGAAGCTAGCATTACTATTATCTGATATTTCTAGTTGTCTAGTTTCTTTTTAACAATTCATGCAAAGAAAACATAAACAATAGATAGACTACGCATATGGTAAATCTTATCCACGGTCGAGCGGTTATCCCTGCAGCAGACATACAAGTTAGCAACAATTTGCATATATGTATGGTATTTATGACTCTTTGGCATCAAGAAATTAGGTGTACAAGAAGGTAGACCTAGCATGCGACCTAACTACATGATGGTCCATGGAAACCCATGATTAACAGTTGGGACGTTTAAGCCCATCTCACTAATAGACTGACACCCTTAATCACGAGGTCTTCAAATCTCAGGGTGTCTTGTCCTCTCCTAGGCCGAACGATTTTCAGTGCCGCAGGAACCGAACGAGATGGTATGTCCTTATGCACAAGTTTGTCTAGACCGATGCATGAATGCACTTCTATCAAATAAAAATATTATGCAGCAGTAGAACAACGAGCATGCAATACATTATTTCTTCTTATTATATGTACGGGACACGTAACAATCTATCATTCTTTCATTGGTACAATATGTGATCAAGGGACATGTTATATTCGTTTGAACGAGCAATGCAATAGTTCTATGCATCAAGCATACAGTTACCTCCTTTTTAACTTATCTTGCTATGAATACTTTAAGCATAGAGATAGGCATCATAAGTGAACTAGAGATTCTTTTTATTAAAGTGTGCAGACTAAATGATTCATCGAAGGGTCAAAGCCATTCATCGATTGAATCAACGAGAGGATGGGGAAGCCTTACACAACGATCACTCCTTGGTTATGCGTCCTGAAATTGCAACAACACTTGGTTAGCATCCTTCGATCTCATTCTCTTACGATTCGAAATGAATGCGCAAGCGAGAAAAACTAATCATGAAAACCAAGTCATCGAAAGCAAGACAAAACATAAAGCAACAAAAAATCAAGCAGCAAAACAACCAACGAAAACTCTTGGACTCATTTCAATAGAAGTTCCATCAGTTTGAAGGGTTCATTGCATTTCGTCCGTGATTGATTTAACGGTAAGGTTTTCTCGAGACTCGATTCTCAACCGAGTTAAAGTTGCAAGTGTTCCATTAGTGAACCGCTAGAGGCGGAACATTACATAATACCCCACCGAGAAGAAGTTTCGTCCTCGAAACTTAAGAAATCAACGAGTCGAGAATCAAGGCATCAAGAGGTCAAAGTAATCAAACTTACCAATATCGTGTCTGCTCGCGTCTCGCTCAATATTCAGCTGATGCACTCTAGGCCTTCATGTATGATCAATCTGCCTCTGGAGCTGGAGCTGGCATGGGAAAATGATTTTGGTCGCGCCCTGCACCGCCAGGGGTTTGTGGTGGTGCGACTCTATTGTTGCGGCAATTCATTGATAGATGGCCCTTTTGACCACATTTGAAACATTCACCATTAACTGCACGACAAATTTATCTGGTGTGGCCAATACGACTGCAGTAACTGCACTCCGGCCCAATGCGCTGCTCATCATCGGTCTTCTCTCCATTATGGTATCTTTTAGCAGGAGGGATTCGAGTAGCCGACACATTTTCCGGAACATTTCTAGGCTTGAATTTCTCGTTCTGAACCGCTGCCTCAAAAGCTTTAATGTAAGATATGCATTCTCGATTCATTACATCCTTTCTGAGGTCGTCGTTCAGGCCTTTGATGAACCGGTACGTACGGGCCATATCGTTAGGAATCATCGAGCTAGCGGACTTAGTAAGCTTGGAAAATTTTGACTCATAGTCTTCGACGGACATGCTTCCTTAAGTTCAGTGAACTAATCTTCCTTCCTCTGCCTGACAGCTGGCGGGAGATACTGTGCCAAGAATGCATCATTGAACATCCCCCAAGTGATTCTACCATCATGGTGCTTTGTGGCGAGAACCAACTTCTTGATCTGCCACCAGTCGTGTGCTCGTAACCGCAGCTGCATGACTGCACACGCCACCCTTTTGTTCGCATGTATCGAACCAAACTCAAACAAGCCCTCCAACTTGGCGATCCAGTCCATCACCTTATTAGGCGCGGTCCTGCCTTCGAACTCTGGAGGGTTCAACTTCAGAAACTCGGCACCCCTAAAGGTAGACTTCTTGGCCGCCCGTCGAGACTCATCAGTTTCTGCTAAGTCTGCTTCCCGAGACGCAGTCGCGGCTGTCATAAGTGTCGCGACGGTCCCTGATACACCACTATTGGCCACCAGTGTTGTTACTATTTGAGTCAGAGAGTCAAGCTGTTGTTGTTGTGCCAAGGCTCTAGCATCAGCCGGTTGTTGTTGAGCTTCGAACCGTTCCCGTTGGGCCTCGTATCGATTATTCTGATTTTTAAACATAGCAATCAGCCTATCGACTTGGTCATAGCTCACGCTCGCTGCGCGCGATGCCCCTTGGTTACCTGATTTAGTCATCTTGATGCAAAAAAGAGTAGCTTACATTAGTCTTATAACGTATTATGGACTTATTGCGTGGGACGTTGGATTTTCATACTTTTCAAGATCGGGACATTTAATACCTTCGATTTACTTATATAGATTCACAACCATTTTCGAAATCCGGGACTTTTGAAATCGCTTGAAAACTTATATCATTTTTGAAAATGATATTTGAAGAGGTCAAGGATGTAAAGTCGTGCTCTGATACCACATTGTCACGTCTTGATCCCGTAAAGGCCAATCGTCCTCGCTTGATCCTTACGGAATCGATCGTCCTCGCTTGGGCATGATGTCGTGCAAGCCTAAGTTGTGCTTGCACAAGACATAGTACCTGCACAAGACACAAGTTAGACAAAAATATACATATATAGAAGCACGAAATGTAAAATACAGAGAACCAAAGTTGAACACATTTGATAGGAACACAAAATACTTTCTTTTTTGAATACTTGAAGAATGGATTACAAAGTACTTGCTTGGCTAATTACAAAATATGCCACAGATGGCTTACAACTCTTTATACAAACACAAAACTAGTCACAACGTCCATACATCATATCCTTTTAGTAGGACCAAAATCAAAACACCTAGCAGAAGAAGAGCTTGCACACTAGAGAGGAAAGCTTTGGAAAGCCGCACGAGTACGGTTTCGTTTGAAGGGATGCGCTCCTAAAGCTTCAAAATGCTTGCCAAACTCTCGCTACCAGAACCCGGAGATTTGTCCACAAACGTGGATCAGTACTACAACATGTAATGGTGATCGACCATGGCCAAACTCGCATAGAAATCCACACTAAGTAAACATGTGAAGCTAGCATTACTATTATGTGATCTTTCTAGTTGTCTAGTTTCTTTTTAACAATTCATGCAAAGAAAACATAATCAATAGATAGACTACGCATATGGTAAATTTTATCCACGGTCGAACGGTTATCCCTGCAGCAGACATACAAGTTAGCAACAATTTGCATATATGTATGGTTTTTATGACTCTTTGTCATCAAGAAATTAGGTGTGCAAGAAGGTAGACCTAGAATGCGACATAACTACATGATGGTCCATGAAAATCCATGATTAGCAGTTGGGACGTTCAAGCCCATCTCACTAATAGACTGACACCATTCCTTAATCACGAGGTCTTCAAGCCTCAGGGTCTCCTGCCTCTCCTAGGCCGAACGATTTCCAGTGCCCCAGGAACTGAACGAGAGGGTACATCCTTGTGCGCAAGTTTGTCCAGACCGATGCATGAATGCACTTCTATCAAATCAAAATACTATTATGCAGCAGTAGAGCAACGAGTATGCAATACATCCTTTCTTCTTATTAGATGTACGGGACATGTAACCATCTATCATTCTTTCATTGGTACAACATGTGATCAAGGGACATGTTATATTCATTTGAACGAGCAATGCAATAGTTCTATGTATCAAACATATAATTACCTTCTTTTTAACTTATCATGCTATTAATACATTAAGCATATAGATAGGCATCATAAGTGAACTAGAGATTTTTTTTATTAAGGCGTGCAGACTAAAGGATTCATCGAAGGTCCAAAACCACTCACCGATTGAATCAACGAGAGGATGAAAAAGTCTTACACAACGATCACTCCTTGGTTATGCATCCTGAAATTGCAACAACACTTGGCTAGCATCCTTCGATCTCATTCTCGCGATTCGAAATGAATTCGCAAGCGAAAAAAGCGAATCATGAAAACCAAGTCATCGAAAGCAACACAAAACACAAAGCAACACAAAACCAAGCTGCAAAACAACCAACGAAAACTCTTGGACTCATTTCAATAGAAGTCGTTCCATCAGTTTGAAGAGTTCATTGCATTTCGTCCGTGATTGATTTGGCAGTAAAATTTTTCCGATACTCGATTCTCAACCGAGTCAAAGTTGTAAGTGTTCCATTAGTGAACCGCTAGAGACGGAGCATTACATGTCTTAAGTATTTGGAATATTCGGGGCACATTTGGACATGAAATAACAAAGCTATAAATAACAGGATATCATGTCAATTAAGATCATGTTATTGCTAATAGCAGGTGGTTTGAATGTCCCCTGCCGTTGTAGGAGAAGGATTGGCTTCATCTACTAGCGATCATTTTCCTATCCTTGTGCAAGTAGTTATTGCATCTCGTATTCGTTCCCAACCATTCTGCATCAACAATATATGGCCTTCTCTACTAGGATATAAAGAAGTGGTGCAGGCTGTCTGGCGGACGATAATGCGAGGGAATATGCAGCCTTTGTGCAGAAACTTAAATTCACTAAGGAGGCACTCAGATGTTGATTCCGTGAACTCTCTAGATCTGATCTTAAAATTCGTGAGACGAAACTGCATAAAATACAAGCTCAGCTTCAATCTGATTTGTAGAACCCGGAATTGGCTCGCCAGGAGAGAATGATTCTGGAGGAGGTTCAGGTCTGGAGTCTACAAGAAGAGATCCAGCTAGCTCAAAGGGCTAAATGTTCATGGTTCAAAGATGGGGATCGTTGCTCTAGGTTCTTCTATGATACTATTCGGACCATCCAACACATAAATTCCATAAGTAAGCTTATTGATAGCTCTGGCACAATAATTTCAGCGGAGTCCGGGATTGAGGAATAGGCCATATAATTCTATTCCAAGTTGTATCATCAAGAATACTATGATACTATCTACCTAAATTTCCATATATTGTCTATAAGAGGTTGGTCTCACATCAGGGAAATAAGCTTCTACTCTCTCATGTCACTTTGGAGGAAGTAGAAACGGTAGTAAATGCTGCTTACCACAACAAGGCTCCATGACTGGATGGTTTCAATAATAAGTTCTATATTACTCATTGGGATGATTTAAAATATGAGATCTTGTCTATTGTTCAAGATTTCTTCTCCGATAGAAGACCTCCGTCAGCTTAATCATACATTTATTACACTTATCCTGAAGAAGGAAGGGGCGACATCCTTGTCTGATTTTAGACCAATTGCGTGTTGTAATTTCCTCTACAAGATTATCACGTCTGTCATGTGTCGCCGCATGGAGAAGATTATGCAGGGGTTGATATCTCCCAGTCAAGTCGTGTTTGTCAAAGGAAGATCGATAGCTGATAATATCCTGCTAGCGCACGATATGATCCGAAATTTCAACAAGGTTGGAGGTAACAAGGCATGCTTGAAGCTGGATCTCCGAAAAGCGTATGACACAGTAAATCGGAATTTTGTATTCCATATTATGTTAGTGATGGGCTTTGACCCAAAGTGGGTGAGCATGATCCATGTATGTATTTCTACTCCATCATTTTCAATCCTGATTAAAGGCCACCAATATGGTTTCTTTGGAAGTAATCGGGGTCTGCGTCAGGGTGATCCTTTGCCCCCCTACATTTTTACATTAGTTATGGAGTACTTCACATGTTTGATGGATGTAGCGGTGCATAGGAAAATAATAACTCTGTTACATAAAGAGGTTTTGCCAACAGAGTATATGCTAATGAGGGGTTGGTCTTTATGGCTCCATCAAGCAGAGGCCTCACCAATATCGTACAACTCATGAATAAATTTGGCACCTTGACGGGTCTTCAACTCAATAGAGATAAGAGTAAGGTGTATTTTAACTCTTATTGCCTTAATCAAGATGAACTTTAAGCAATACTTCGGATGGAGAGTAGGAGTCTGCCAGTGAAATATTTGGGATTATCGTTGTCTATCAATTATGCATGTCAGGATTGTAACTCTATACTGGAATATGTCCAGAAGAGAATAAAGGGCTGGCAAGCCCAAACGTTGTCGTTTGGGGGAAGAATCGAACTAGTGAGATCGGTCGTCACTGCAATATCTCTATTCTGGTTGCATACCATTATGCTTCCTTCTGCAACTATTTAAAATTCCACAAACTTTGTGCAGATTTTATCTGGCAAGAGGGAGTACATGCGATTGCTTGGAATGATCTATGTCGTCCCAAAAAAGATGGAGGAATCGACCTTTGATTGTTATTTACTCTCTGAGATACTACGGAGTTGAGACTCACCTGGGGATTCGTTGAAGGAATGTTGCTATGATCTGACTGGATGCGGAACAAATATCAGAAAAGATATAACTTGCTAGTGTTATCACATTCTTAATTACTAAAAAAATATAAGTGAGGATTTCGTTATAACACGCACTACTGATATCAAGGGTGACCAGTATCTTGTTTGCCTTGTAACATCAAAGTTGTTTTGTAAGGATCGTAGGCACCAATCAGGGTTGTCATGTCTCGAGGTCCCAAGTTAACGAGGCCGCATGGTATTCAGAATCCTCCTCACCCAATGCACTATGTGAATATATAATAATTACTCATGTTAATTTAAGTTTCAAATCTCGAGCTTTTGACACATGGGGATCACCCTATATGGCGCACTCGGCGAAGCTAGATACTGTCAGGCTAGTGCGAGTAATCAGACATCCCGGTGTTAGGCTAGTGCGAAAACAGTAATCGGGCATCCCGGCAGGCGATATACTAGACAATCCCTTGAATTAGGTTGTTTTTGCAGGGGTTGACATACTGGCAGTATATTGTCTGTATGTTAGAAGCCAGAAACTCATAGGAGGTCAACGAATTTCAATAAGAACCTCGATTTGGAGGTTCTTACTTGGGAGCTCATTTTTCCGACGACGGGAGCTTATTTCCCTATCTATGGGAGCACGTTTCCCCGATGACATGAGCACTTCCCATAACATAATCATAATTTTAAAAAAGAACGAAAGTTTTGGAAAGAAAGTTGAATTTTTAATACACGTTCATCATAATAACAAGAAAATAAAGATTACTTACATTGATATCATAAATATCACCATACGAATGACCTTTTTGTAACTTTGAACTAAACTTTATAAATTCTAATAAATATTAAGATATCTATAAATTTTAATAACAATAATTAATAAACATAAAAAATTTATTAGCACACGCTCCTTTCACGCTTCTAACTTTAGACTCTTCTAAGTAGTCGTGCTCCTCCACTCCCGCTTCTGGCTTCTAAGGTATGTATACTGCCTCTATAGTAAAAGACCAAGCCTTAGGGTGGTTTAGTGCCGAAAATGCACGTCAATTAATCAAATAACCAATCAAGACATACACAAAAGCCTATACCTACTCCACGGCACTAGCAAACATCTAATATAAACCATGCAGTCAAGCAGTACAATACAAGAACAATAGTCCGAACGAGCTAGTCGGGATATGAGTTTGTATTGGAAACGAGATAAATTACCCGAGACTTATACGCAATGAGTTTAGTCAATAATCTGGCATGCTTCTTACGAGCGGGCTAACCGATACAATTCAAACAAACATTTCCACTACAAGAAAACGTGAGTTGAGTACGATTGTGTGTCGGGATAACGAATCAAAAACGAATACGAGGAAAGCATGCGTTAAGAATACGTGTAATTAAACAAATTAAGCATGGCATGTGTCAATTAGATTTATAACCAATCATTGCGATAAGTACGATCGAAACTGGTGACATCCGAGTACAAGCTCACGCTGGACTGGGCTTTGTCTTGTGCTACCAGTGTATTGGCGATATACCGTCGGTATTTTATGTAGCCTGACTAGGGCTCGGTCCCAGCCCAGCCCAGCCCAGCCCAGCCCTAGGAGCCTAATTTTACGTTCTTAATCGATATTCATCTGAATCAAATTCTAAAAAATGGGTTTAAGTCAAAATTACTCATGTGACGTATGTAAGCAATAATCGTGTCACTGTTAAGTAAGGGTTATGCTAATTTACCCCTAACGATATCTCGCGTGAAATATGATTTTATTGCTTGGATTAAAAGGGGCTCGCATGACGGGCCCTTGTGGCCTGTGGGTGATAGTGTGCACAAGAGAAAGGGCCATAATTTTTATGAGCAAATTCACCATTTTTTAAAAAACCAAAATCCAATACTCAAAATTAAACCTAGCATGAATTGGCCCAGTGGCTCGTGTGTGTGTGTGAGACTGATCATGAAAATTTGATGAAATCCAAAATGAGGCAATGCCTCCAACCAAGCAACATGTACTTGCCTTGGTTCGAGCTCGGACTAACTAGGGCAATGGAGTTGGGGCTTCCAAGTTCTCCTGGTCGGTTCCAGCGAGCACCAAGCCACGAAAACTCCTCTCCTAGGTCTGGTTCAGGTCCAGCAAAAACAAGAGGAGAAGGAAAGAGCAGAGAAAGAAAATTAAATTAATTAGGGAAAGAGTAAGGAGGGGGAATAGGCCAGCCCTGGGCCGTTGGATTGGTACCATATGGCTCAATCCATCCCCCCAAATTATTCTGGCCTTCCAATGGTAGACCAAGTGGCCAATGGTCACAAGAAGATCCAAATCAGCATGATGACTTACGCCAAAATGACCCCACACAGTATACGGCAGATATACTGCTAGCTTAGGAACGAGCCCGGAATTAGGGTTTAGGGTATTTGATCTACTGTGCGGGCCCTAACCAGGGCCAGGGTCTACAGTAGTGTCATGGGTCTCTACAAGTCTCGGATGGTCCACATGTTAGTTCGATTACTCAAAAAACCCAAAAGCAAATAATTGTTGCACAAGTCATTTAATCCGTTTTACCCAAACACAAAATTCGAGAAATCATGAAAACCAAATCAATGCGAGAAATCCGAACTAGCAGTGCTAGACAGTATCAAGAACATGAGCACGCGATCCTGGAGCACGAGAAAACATAGTACAAGAATAGAAACATGCAATACTAAATACAAAAAAATACAGTCCACACTCTGTGTATCCGTAGAAAATATCAATACCGGAAAACAGGTATTACTAGGAGGCAGCTCAAGCATTCACGAGTGAAATATCATTTTGTATGACAGTTCTTGAACTAATTACAAAGTATGGCAAACTAAATGGTGTATAAGCAATAGAAATATAGACCATTTGTTGGTTGGAAGTCATAAATGTTTGAAGTTCATAGTTCAAACACGCATCACCTTTAACAATGTGTATTATCCACTAGAATGATCATACTGTCCAGTACATTAGGGTGTTCTAGACTAATTCCTAGAGTGATGTTTATATGTTCCAATATAGTTTCCAACTTATGATTTATGATATGATACACCAGTATGACTTCATCTTCTTTGTTCTTTTTATGTTCTTATGTAGTCTGAGAAGTAATTACTCGTAAAATATGCACATCAAATATCATCACTGTAGTGATAAGTAGTCTTTTATTACAGGTGCTGATGAATATGTATGTCAACTAATGGACATAGGAGGCAGACAGCCAGTTTTCAGAAGGCTCTGTGACTGTTTGGGCTAAATTGTGAGGCATTACTTTTAACACAATGTGTAGAATTTCGAAAATATGTGTATATATGCATTTCACTGCTTCCCTCGTAAGAGACTGCTATTTTAGACTCATGCATTTTTGTTGATCTTTTTGTTTCCTGCCTAGTTCAGTTCAGGCCTCGTTTGGTTCACGGAAAGGGAAGAAAGAAAATCAATTCTTTGCTCTTTCCTTTTCTTTGAAAAATTATAATTTTCGTTAATTTTCTTTTTCGGCGTTTGAGAAGGCTCGAAAAATTGGGAGGGAAAGTGAATAATTTTGGGTGGAAAAGTGAATGCATGGGATGAGTTTGGGTGGGTGTGGGGGGGGGGGGGGGGAGGGTGGGTCATTTTTTCTTCTATTTTCCTTTTCCATTGGGAATCAATTTTCTTTCATGATCATTTCCTTTGGCATCCAAAGACTTTTCTTTCCCAAGAACCAGATTCTACGAACCAACTATAGCCAAATTATACGAAACCTTCTACCGAAAACTTTGTATTGCTTTCAAATGCTTGTACAAAAAAAAATATTGCTACCTTGGCTAGGAATTTGGCTCATTTTTTTTTTTTTTTTTTGTATGTTTACCCAGCTTGGATGATGATACCATTTTCAAATATAGGCTAATTCCTTTGGGCAAATTGAAGTTGATGAGTAGTCAAATAAGTTTTTTTTCTCACTTGAGTGTTGAGTATTTTTGAAGAGGCAGGAGGAAATACAAAAATATTACAATGTGTTCTGGAGCAGCCATGTTTAAGTTTGAAGTCTATTTGATAGGTAGGGCTACAATTTATTCCAAGGACAAGGTTTGAACAAAGTAGCCTTAAAGTCACCGTTCCATTAGCAAATAGACCATCCAACTACACAGAATAATCAATCCTTCAAACACAAACAAAACTAGGGTTGGGGAAGCAAATGCCTTCTGTGATTTGGAATGAGAAGATTTTAAGGGATGATGTAAAATAGGTTGCATCAGTAGTGTCCTTACTAACAAAACCTAGAGCTGATGGGTGGGGAATAGGAGGATTTATGATTGAGTTGGTAACCAAGTGCATAGTTTGTGAGACATGGTATTGGATTTGGCTCGACAGAGCCGTCTCAAGACATTTAGAGGTCCTAGTCAAATTATTTAAATGAGGCTCTTTTCTTTATTAAGGAGTTGATTGATGTTTCCGAATATGTATTGAACGAATTGTGCATTTTTTTTTTATATTTTATTTTTTACTCTATATACATTTGACACATGCACATATTTTAGTTTTAGTCTAAGTTAGCATAAACGGCTGACAGAGAAGAGAATTGCAAGCGTTCTATTTTGCATTTATTGTTGTGGTCCGAAAAATGTTATGTTATAATTGCATATTTTTAAATTTGTGAGGAAAAAGTAACAACGTGGTTGTGTGACTAGTCTAATTACTCCAAGTCCACCTCACTCTACCAATTGTATTTAAATTTACAAGAAGGTTAGCTCTATTTTCTACTTGAAAATAGTTCTAGTCTTTAGTTTAAAAAAATATTGTACTCCAACAATACTCGTACAATACTCGTTTTTAGAGGATGTCTTTGTACCACGAGCCATCGCTTACACAAGAGATAAGTAGATTGTTTCCTTTATTCCAATTTGTATCTCCAGAATATAATTACACCAGTTGACGCACTCTCAAGGGAGGATCCAATTTGTGGATGGGAGTGGGCTCTAGTCTACCCAAAAAAATTTGTTCTTCTTTTCATACTTTTTTTTCCATTTAAGTCGATCTATTTCTAGCACACCCTAACACATCTAAGTTTTTAATTTATAGTTCCGTCCTTGTGCACTCTCAACAGTGACGTAGTTTATTTCCTAAAAATAACAATACTCATCATTTGTTGAACTTTTTTTTTTTTTTTTGTCCCTCTTTTCATCTTAGTTTCTTAATTTGGTCATGTTATTTGTGGCACGCTTTTACTGTTTATTCATTTTTACTAAAGGTATGCATGTGACATACAAAGAGTTAAAGGTGCTAGTGAAGTGTGATCATCATCTTCTCATATGAGAATCTATGGGTAGCTTCCTCCTTTTTTTGCTTTTGAAATGAGAGAGAGAGAGAGAGAGGAGAGAAGGGGAGGGGGGGGGGGGGGGGGGGGGGGGAGGTTATGTAGTAATAATGAGTTGAACTAAATGAAATGGAGTCAGTCAGTCACATGATGGGGGCATTTGTCCTTTTTCTTCCCCTCTTAATAAGCTAAGACCCCTATTTTTGTTGGACCTGGATACAAATTTATTTTATAAATTTTTCATTCAAAAATTTATTGTGGATTAGTCCAAATATTTATTAAAACTGTCAAAATTTTGACAGTTCTTCTAATAGGTTGGACTGTCAAAAATTTGATAGTCCATTGAACTGCATATTTTATTTAGGACTATCAAAATTTTGATAGTCCAATATATTGAAAGAATTAAAAATTTTGACAATCCTAATAAATATTTAGACTAGTTCTGAGTAAATTTTTAAGTTAAAAATTTATAAAAAAAAAATTGGACCAATTTCGAATATTTTTTTTATTGCCTTTATCAAGGAATTTTTTTTTTCTTTTTCTTCCCATTCCTCTCTACCTAACTCTCACAGGTGCTCTCTTTTCCCTATACTATCAATAATTCCTTCTCCCTAACTAATTAAAAATATAAATAAAAAAGGGGAAAAAAAGTACATCCAAAGTCAAGATAAGGTTTTGATTTTCTCACCCCCTTCTTTTTTTTTCTTCTTCTTTCCATTGGACAATAAAATGATTTCATAAAGTCCCGTGTCCATTAACACTCCTCTTTTGTCCTTGGATGGATTAATTACAAGATTCCCATGTGGAAGAAATTAGGCTTTTTCCAAGAAAGAAAGAGTGTGGTCCAAGTTTGAAAAAAATGATTTCACACATATCCATCATTTAATTAAATAATAAATAATTGATAGGTATTGTTTATATTAGGGAATAAGTCTCTTGCTATTACTATATTAGCATGCCTAAAAAGTCGGAAATAAAAAAATATCTATATTTTTAAATAAAAAAAGACAAGTGTTTAATGAGAATTTTTTGTGTGTTTAATATATATGTATGTATGCGTAAGTCATACTTCCACTAATCTGATGATAATCCACTGATTATACTGCTAATAAATTATATAGTATATAATAACTTTTTTTAATTACTAAGTAACAGGGGGTGGTGGTGATGGTTGTGACCAATGGTGGTCACGTTTTGTTGGAACTCGGTGAGTGAAAGTCTAAGTATTCACACATGAAAATTTGAAATTTTGAAAATTGAAACCCCTACCAGCTTGTGCATTGGTACGGTGGAAGCGTATGTGGTAATACAATAATGCTTAGTTTACTATCTTTCTCACCCACCTCTTACACATGGGTCCCACCTCTGCTCTCACCCTCCTGCTACATGGATTCCATCCGACCCCACCCTATTTCTCTTCCAATCGAATCCCGACACGTGGACGCAACGTCAGCGGTTGTAAGAAGGTTGTAAGCATTTGTTGTAATCATAGCCAGGGGCGGAGCTAGCAATTTCATTCTGTTGGGACAAATTTTTTTACCATAAATTTGGATATAGTATTTGTTATTTTTCTTGGGTTGTGGGAGATAAATTTAAAAAATAAATAGAATATTGCTAGCTAAATTTTTAAGAAAGACTATCAATTTCAGAAAATAGATACTTAATTTAAGAAACAATTAAATTTTTTAAATAAATTGTATATAAAAAATATTCGTGGGGGCGGCGTACCTCATTCTTTTGTATGTGGCTCCGCCTATGGTCATAGCATTATTGGTGGTAATATTATGTGATAGAGGGTTAGGAAGATCCGATAATATATGTAAAACACTACATGCAAGTCGAGTATTTTTTTAGCCTTATTTGTAACTTGATACTCTCAAGTATCTATGTTTTTTAACTTGATATCTTAACCTTTTTTTAATGAACAACATGATATCCCCGGGGGAAAAAAAATCAAAAAAATACCAATACCCCCCTCCCCCTGGGTTGTTCCCTACCCCATCCCCCGGTTGCCCTTTCCCACTCCCCACCTTTCCTCCTCGCCGCTCCCCCGCTGTCCTCTCCCGCAACCCACCCCCCTCTCGCGGCCCGCCCCCAACTACCCCCCTCGTCTACGACCACTGCCCAACCCTCTCTCCTCCTGACACGGGCTCCGCTGCCATCGCAATTGTCGGAGAGGGGGAGGGGGGAGAGAGAGAGGGGGGGGGAGGGGCAGGGGGGAGAGAGAGAGGGGGGGGGAGGGGCAGGGGGTTTTGGATTTTTCTTTAGGGTACGAAGCTGATGGTATCAATTTGTTGAATAAAAAAAGTTTATGTTAGAGTATCAAGTTGAAAAACAGGAATAGTTGAGGGTATCAAGTTGAAAATAAGCTTGTTTTTAGTTACAATTTTTTTTTTAGTTATTTGTATTTATCTTCCATTTACTATTCATAACTCTGTCTTTCGTCTACTTTTAATTTTATTAGTTCCCCCCCCCCCCCCCCCCCCTAAAAAAATTAGTGTTAAATAATGGAGGGGGATAAATACAAATAACACTTTGCTAAATGCATGAAATAGAGGGTTGTAGTAATTAAATTAAGGGTGGGGTGGGGGTGGTTATGGATAATAAATGAGAGAAGGGTAAATACAAATAACTCTCTTTTTTTTTCTTCTGATCAGATTTTGATTCATTTGAATTTTAAAAAATATATTTAAATTATTGTATTTTAGAAAATATGTTTAATTGATTGCATGTCAAAGTATATGTTGATTTCTTTTAGAGCAGTTTTAATGATTTGTACATATGATATATACTTGAGATAGATTTTTGTAGTCTTGTTTTAAACTCTTCAATCAAATATATATGGCAAATTTGAAATCTGACATTTTGGGTTGCGGTTGAAGCTAATCCAAATCCTAATGTCAATGAATTCAGTTTAAAAAAAAAAAAATCCAAATCCTTTGATTCTTAAATAAATAATAGTGTCGTGTTTCTAGCTACCATTAATAGCCCTAATGGGAACTATGCGTGACAGCACAAAGACGTCCATTGTTGAAACCAACCAACAAAAATACAAGGACGAATTAAAAGAGAAATTATAATAATGAACTTAGTATATTATTGTAAGAGAATTCTACCAAGTACAAATGGTCTTACCAAGGCTCTCCGAAGTCTAACATACATGACCTCAGCATATCCTTTAGGATCTGAATCGTCCGCTCCGACTGACCGTCTGTCTGTGGATGGTAAGCAGTGCTGAACTTGAGTCGGGTGCCAAGACTCTCCTGCATGCTTCGCCAAAAATGGGATATGAATCTTGAGTCATGATCAGACACAATACTAACTGGTACTCCATGTAACCATACGATCTGTCGTATATACATGTCAGCTAGAATCTCTGTGGACTGTCAAACTCTGAACGGCAAAAATATGCTGATTTGGTGAGTCGATCTACAATAACCCATAACCCAAACTGTATCCTTCCCACTGGGGCTTCTTGGAAAGCCTGTAACAAAATCCATAGTGATATATTTTCACTTCCATTCGGGGATGGGAAACGGTTGTAAAATACCAGCGGTTCTCTGATGCTCGGCCTTAACCTGCTGACAGACCAAAAAATTTGCCACAAACCGCGCAAACTCTCTTTTCATCCCATGTCACCAATAGTACTGCCTCAAATATCGGTATATCTTCGTACCTCCCGAATGAATACAGTACACGGAGCTATGTGCTTCAGACATCAACTCATGTCTCAACTCCCCATTCGGAACATATAGACGATTTCCACACCTTAACGTCCCGCCCTCATGGATTCAAAGTCCCGTCCGCATGTCGGCTTCTGTCTTCTCTT
Source organism: Iris macrosiphon (assembly GCA_036927795.1). NCBI lineage: Eukaryota > Viridiplantae > Streptophyta > Magnoliopsida > Asparagales > Iridaceae > Iris > Iris macrosiphon. The sequence continues at coordinate 13,515,128 of JAYESA010000017.1, read as the reverse complement.
TAAGTCTCCGGAACCTAGCATCTGTAGGCAATGTCGCCTTAATCCTCTCCACTAGTGATGACTTAACCTCAAGATTCGCCAACTGTCCACTATGTCCTGGCAAAATAACCTCTATCCCGAGCTGTTGTAGGCCTCTAATAGCTGGGGCTGCGTCGTCAAGAAATAAGCCGTGGGCTTCCTGCTGAGTGCGTTTGCTACGACGTTTGCCTTGCCCGGATGGTACTGCAAATTTATATCAAAATCGACCATCAATTCTAACCAACGCCTCTGCCTCATGTTGAGCTCTTTCTGAGTTTAGACATACTTCAGACTCTTGTGATCAGTAAAAATTTTCACCCTCTCTCCGTAAAGATAGTGCCTCCAAATCTTTAATGAAAATATTACCGCAGCTAGCTCGAGATCGTGGCAATGGCCAGCAACGCACACTAATGGGCAACCCAATTTAATGGACCCATCAGGGTGTACTTAAGCTGTAAAACAACAGTAAGGGTCTAATATACTAATCTCATCCACAGAAACGAATACATCAATATAAAATATAATCAACATCAATGTCTCAATACAGTATATATTGGGGAACAACCCGATAATAAGTCTGATACAATAGACAAGAAATAAAGAGTATAACAACAGCAAATACTGAGTATGGATAAAGCATATACTCAGGAGAAATCCTCGGCAATCACCTCATCCTCGGTTTCTGGTACTGCTCCAATGTATGCACCTGTTCCTGCTAATGCTCCTGTCCCGTATACCTCGGGATAGATCTCCTCTGCTATTCTTGGGGACATAATCCGGATCCAGGTCCTCAGGGGACATAGCAAGGTACAAGAATAACTCAAGCCATAATAAATGAGTGTAATAATAAATGAATCAATAGGGTAAACTATAACCAGCTAAGTGATATGCAAGATGAGAGCATCACTAGAACTCAGGCTGAGACCACCACAAGCTCTGTGTCGGGGAGCCGGTAGCAGTGATATCATGTAGGAGCCTAGCTTGGAGAGGCTACGACACTGTCATAATATAATCAACCTGTAGCTTGTGTGTCTCTCCCCACCCAATGTAATCACACGTCTCATGTCCATGACACGCAAGATCATATCTAATGCAGCAAGTCATAATGAGATATAAGCATGTGTATAAAGAATATGTCATGAAACCTGTAACCTATACAGAAACACCATAAATATCTCAGGAAGATTCTGTCTCATGAATAGTGTCAGGTGTCCTGAGGTATGACGTACTTGATAAAGCAAGCACGAGAATGTATAGGGTTTCGATATCCATCTCTAGGTGATATTACACAACTCCGCGTACAGTGTTGACACCCGAATCTTGTTTGGACGTTAAGTAATGTCACACGGTCCTAGATTGAACAGAGATATTACAGTAATAAATCAAGAGAATAGTATAAACAAATGCTGCAAGTATGGTAATGTACACTTGCTTGGGGTTCTGGCTCCAACTGCTGCTCTGGTATCAGCGAGATTTGCAGGTACTCCTCTGAATACTGAAATAAATGTTACCATCATGTTCAAAAGACATCAAATAGCTAGAATTGCCTGTCCATAAGTCCAATTTGGACACAGGGGCAAAAGTGACAGTTTTTGGTCAAAGCGGGGTCCACATGTGGCCCACTTCACACCAAAAATGTGTCAGAGACAATGTTCTCCAAATTCGTCAAACTTAGTGTCTTCAAGTACAAAACGATGATATGAACCCAACGGAATCTCCAGAACTGGATTCCGATGAGCCGATCACAAAATCGTCCGTCAAGTGGAGCCGTGGGGCCCACGATACGGGATTTTGTCAACGTTCTCAGAATCGAACCAAACTTGGGTCACAGGACCAGCGTATTGCTACGAGTCCGATGGCGTAAGTTTTGTTTCAAAACGATGAGCGTACATGAAGTTACAACGAGTTCCAGAACAGAGCCGATACGGGGTGTTGTCGACGGATACGCGTTGATTCCGGTGTGCACGCACATCCAAATCAACTTCCGCAAAATTCCACACGTCCGTATAAACGGCGCGATCCTTTCGGTGAAGTTCGCACATGACCAAGTCGTCCTGTTTAGCGGGGCGCACCCAGTTCCGAGAAATCAGGGTTTTTAAATAACCAATATTTTCGGTCATTTTCACCCTCAAATTAAATACAAATTACAGCACGATAAATTACACAAAAATAGGGTTTAAAAACTTGGTCATATGGTCTAATTTACTGCTCAATCCAATTTGAAAACATTTTACAGGTTGGTCGCAAAACGGTCGTGAACTGGAGAGTTCGGGACGAATTCTGAATTTTTAGAATTTGGGGTTTATTTTCCTGATTTTGTGTCGCAGTTTGCGGTCGCCACATGACGCGATACTCCCGGCTAATGGCACGGGGTTCGAGAGGGTCACACAGGGTTCACGTAGCAACAGACAGAACAGAAAACTGGAGGACGAGGAGAGAAAAACCTCACCTGAACGATGGCTCAGAAACGACCAAAATTGGGCGTACGCGAGTGCGCGACACGGCTACAGCGATGGCGGAGCTCGCTGGCAGCGGAGATGGTCGGGTCTGGGGTCGGCGGAGGTCGTCGGAGGGTAGTTGGGTGCGGCAGAGTTCTTGGTGGTGGTTTGGGGAAGTGGTGGCCGGAGTTCGGGGTCCTCTGGTCACGGCGGTGGCGAAGATGGTGATGGGGGTGTGTTCAAATAGGAGGAGGCGGTGGCCGTTGAGGGAAGGCGGAGAGGCACGGGGAGCGGGGGAGTCGTCAGGGAGGTGTAGCAGCACGGAAGCGGGGGAGCCGGCCGGTGGGGATCTGACCGGAGGAGCTAGCGGTGGGGTTACAATCGGGCGGGGGTTCGGTTACAGAAGAAGAGTCACGGGTCGGGTTCGGGTTTTGGACCCGGATCTGACCCAATAAGGATTGGGTTTGGGTTATATTAGGGTTCGGTTTAATTGGGTTTGGTTCAGGTTGGTTTAAATCAGAATAAAACCGGTTTAAATTGGTTTATTTAAAAATATTGTTTTTAGGTCTTTAAAAATAGTTCCGGGGTCCAATAAATTTTAAGAAAATTACCTTATGTTAATATTTTATTTTACACCCAAAAATATTATTTTTATAATATTTTAATATTTATTAAAAATCACAAAAAAATTAATACCAGAAAATATTTATTTTAATTAGTTAAAAATCACATAAAATTCTAGAAAATTTATTGTTTTAAAATCTGAAAAAAACTGGGGGTTTACACATAATCAAATATATATATATATATATATATATATATATATATATATATATATATATATATATATATATATATAGAGAGAGAGAGAGAGAGAGAGAGAGAGAGGTGATCATGTGTGTGTGTGTGTGTGTGTGTGTGTGTGTGTGTGTGTGTGTGTGTGTGTGTGTGTGTGTGCATACATGTATAGGTACTTATATTTAATCATATATATATATATATATATATATATATATATATATATATATATATATATATATATATATATATATATATATATATATACATATATCCACACAAACACTGTCACGCTCCAGTCCCAAAATACCGAGGGACTAGACACGTGGCAATGGCCAGCAACACACACCAATGGGCAAACCCAATTTAATGGACCCATTAGAGTGTACTTAAGCTGTAAAACAATAATAAGGGTCTATGATTCATGCCACATTTCTAATTCTAATCTCATCCACAGAAGATAAACACAATTAATATCAGAATAATCAAGAAGAAATAATAATCAACAAGTCTCAATAAATGTCTCGTGGAACAACCTGATAATGAGTTTAATACATTAATCCACGAGACATGAAATAGAGTATCAAGAACAGAAATGACTGAGTATATAAAGCAAATACTCAGAAGAAATCTTCTGGCATCACCTCGTCCTCTGGTACTGGTACTGCTCCAGCGTTTGCTCATGTCCCATATACCTCGGGATAGATCTCCTCCTCTATACCTGGGGACATAATCCGGATCCAGGTCCTCAGGGGACATAGCAAGGTACAAGAATAACTCAAGCCTAATAAATACAGTAAAAATATATCAGCAGGGCAAACTATGTAACCAATTATGTGATATGCAAATGAGAGCATTAATCATACTCATGTTGAAGCTACTAAAGGCTCTGGGAAACCTATAGCAACATTTATTATCTCGAAGGTCCAGTACGTGTGCCAAAGCTCTGGTCAAAGTCTAAGGCACTCCCAGAATAACTATATATAATATAATCAGCCTTAATATAGTAAGACTCTCCTCACCCAATGTAACCTCACGTCTCATATCCATAACACGCAAGATCATGACCTCTAACTAATACAGCGAGTCATAATGATAGATATGCATATATAAGATCTATGTCACGAATCCTGTAACCTATACAGAATCACCATGAATGACTCAGGAAAGATTCTGTTTCATAAATAGTGTCAGGTGTCCTATGGTCTGACGTACTTGATAATGCAAGCACGAAAATATATAGGATCACGATATCAACTCTCTATGTGACGTTACACAACTCCGCGTACGGCGTTGACACCCAAATCTTATTCGGACGCTAAGAAATGTCACACGGTCCTAGGTTGAACATATATATCACATAAATAAATCAAGGGAATAATATAAAGCAAGTACTGCAAGATTGACAAGGTACACTTGCCTGGAGTTTGGATTCCAACAGTTGCTCCTGTATCAGCGGGATCTTCAAGTACTCCTCCGGTTGTTGAAATAAATACTACCATCATTCTCAGAAGATATAAAATATCTAGGATTGCCTACCCATAAGTTCAATTTGGACACAGGGGCCAAATTGACAGTTTTGGTCAAAGTGGGGTCCACAGGTGGTCCACTTCGCACCGAAAAATGTGCCAGAGACAAAGTTCTCCAAATTCGTCAAACTTAGTGTCTACAAGTCCAGAACAACGATACAAACCCAACGGAATATCCAGAACTGGATTCTGATAAGCCGATCACAAAATCGCCCGTCAAGTGGAGCCGTAGGGTCCACGATACGGGGTTTCGTTAATGTTCTCAGAATCGAACCAAAGTTGGGTCACAGGACCAGCATAACGCTATGAGTCCGATGGCACAAGTTTCGTTGCGAAACGACGAGCACACACGAAGTTACAACTAGTTTCAGAACAGGCCCGATACGGGGTGATTTCGAGGGATACGTGTTGATTCCGGTGTGCACGCACATCCAAATCAACTTCCGCGAAATCCCACACGTCCATATTAACGATGCGCACCTTTCGGTGAAATTCGTACACGACAAAGTCGCCTCATTTAGCAGGACGCACCCAGTTTTAGAAAATTTTGGGTGTTGAAAACCAAGATTTTGGTCAACTTTACCCGAGAATAAAACACAACATACAGCACTATAAAATAATCTAATTATAGGGTTTAAAATTTGGTTATATTGTCTAATTTACTGTTTAAGTGAATTTTAGAATTATTAAACAGGTTGGTCGCAAAACGGTCGTGAACTTGTGAGTTCGGAATAATTTCTGAATTTCAGAAATGGGGGTATATTTTCCTGTTTTTGCGTCGCAGTTTGCGATCGACACAAGGTGTGATACCTCGAATGAATTATACGGGGTTCGAGAGGGTTATACAGCGAACGTGTCACAACAGACCGTTAAAAAAAATGATGCAACAAGGAGAGAGAAATTCTTACCTGAATAGGGGGTCGGATTCGATTATGCTTCGCGTATGCGGGGTTGCGCGGCACGGCGACTACGGGGTGGCGGTGCTCCTTGACGGTGGTTTGCTGCGGTGGCGGGTCGTCAACGTGCTGCTCGTCGGCGCTAGGGGGTCACCGGAGAAGTGGCGAGGTCGCAGCGGCGTTCGTCGTTGGAGAGGAGACGTGGCGGAGGGGAGCTCGTCGGCCAAAGTCAGGGGGTGGCGGTGGTGAAGTGATGGTGATGTCGGTGACAGCGGGGTGGATGAAGGGTCGGGGTCGAGGGTTTTATAGGGGAGAAGCCTTGGGGCTTACCGCGAGGGGAAAGGTCGGCCGGCGGGGAGGTGAGGGGTCTCGGCGGTTAGACGGCGAAGGGGCGGCGGTTACGTGAAGACGGAGAGTCGACGGCGGGGAGTCGACTGAGGGGAAGTCGAGGGTTTACGGTTACTGTAGCAAAATGGGTAGCGGATCGGGTTTTGGGTTGATGGGTCGGGTTCAGATCCAACCCGATCCAATAGGATTGGTTTAATTAGGGGTTCGGTTTATTTAGTTGGTTTCGGTTTGGTTCAGGATGGGTTTAAACTGGTTTATTCTGATTTATTTAAAAATAATATTTTTAGGTCTTTAAAAATAGTTTTTGGGTCCAATAAATTCTAGAAAAATTGTAACATGTCTAATTCTTTATTTTACACTCAAAAATATTATTTCCATAATATTTTAATATTTAATAAAATTATAAAATTATTTATTTCCAGAAATACATTTATTTTAATTATTTAAAAATAGCAAAAAATTTCTGAAATTTTATTTTTAATTTCTGAAGAAATTTTGGTATTTACAATCTACCCTCCTTAAAAGAATTGCGTCCTCGCAATTAAAAAAATAAAACATAACCGGTCGGAAGAGATGGCGCGGTTGCAAAATATGTTTGTAGCACGATACAAGGGAATAAGAATCATGAATAAGGAGAAATCGAGAGAAAGGTGAGGGTTAAGCAGAACACATAGGGAAGAAATAAAAACATTTTCCTAGACAATGAAAGATAAGTAATTCAAGAGTAAAGGAGTCTGGATAGAGTAAGAAAATCTACAGCTTAGGAAAACTTGGGTATCAATTACTAACAAGTTCAAAATACTAGGTTTAGGCTAGGAAAATGATCTAACAGGCACGTGCTAAAGCATTACTAGGAAAAAATATCTATGATAAAACTTAAATCTTACGTGTATTCGCTAATCCTTGAGTCTGTGCGTCCTCCACTGTCATCGCAAAAGCTTGTCCGCGTCCTTGTGGTAGTGTCCTCTGCTGTTGCTGGGCCTGCTGGAAGAGTGCTGCTCGTGGTGACAAGGGTGGCCTCGGCTGATATCCTCTTGGTGCTGGTAAAGCTTGTCGGTTTACCATTGGTGCTCCTTCTCGACGCTCAGGGCAATCCCTTACCGAATGCTGACGGGATCCGCATGCTAAACATAATCCCAATTCAAGTCTACACTCCCTTTCAATATAGCCTACCTTGCCACAGTAGTGACAAGTAGGAAGGATTAGGGATTGTGATACTGCTCTCTGTGATGGTTTAATCTGAGGTCGCTTTGCAGACTCCTCTTGCGATGCTCTGGTTGGTGCTGATATGAACGGTCATTTTAGGCTGAACTCTCTTCTGGTGACGCGCTCCATACGCTGTGTTGCAGCAAGGACGTCCGAGTAAGAAGTAGGTGCAATAGAGCCAATCTGTCTCTGTAGCTCAAAGTTTAGTCCGTCGAAGAACTTCTCAGCCTTCTCCTCTTCTGTCGGGATCAGGATAGGGGCAAAGCGACTCAGACGAATGAACTCCATATTGTACTCTTCCACTGTCATATTGTCTTGAGTGAGGCGATTGAACTTGTCCCAAAGTTCTGATCGAGCAATAGATGGAATTTACATCTCTTGGAAAAGTCTAGAGAACTCTTTCCAAGTGACTCGGTCTGGTCCGAGCCGTCTCTCCTCAGATAGCCACCAGTGATGTGCATTACCATTTAACTGCATTCTGACGGTAGTCATCCAACGCTCCCTTGGAAGCTCAGCTGTTTCCAATTGGTTTTGAGTGTTTGTGAGCCACTCATGAACTTCAGTGGGCTCCTTCTTGCCAGAAAAGGTACGAGACTTCAGCTGGAGGAAATTGGTGATAGATTTCGTCGATGGCCATCGAGCTGGTAGGTTCGCCTGCTCCAGTGCGGTCACTATACTATTTCTCAGGTTCTCTGCCTCTTGACGCTGAGCCTCTTGATAAATCTGTTGTTGGGCTTGCATCATTGCATACATCATTTGGAACATCTGCTGCCCGTCCATAGCCTGCCCTTGTGGAAATACAGGCATTGGTGGAGTAAACTGCGACGGTGGTGGAATATCTTCTCGTCGAAATCTTGAGGCATGCTGATTTGCTTGACTGCTTTGGTGAGTGGAGGCATCTCCACTTAATGGCGTCACTCCATCTTTGTAGGTGGCAACTGCAACTTGTGGTGTTCATGCGGGAGTCTCGTCGCTTGCTTGTGGATCCATTACTCTGCATCCAAAATAAAGTATAAGAGGCGCACGAGGAATCAAGGCAGGATGCAAGTCAAGAAATTATTTTGAATCTGATATAGAGATCAAGAACGATTCAATCAAGTGGATGAGATCCTATAACATATCCTATCCTTATCGCAGGCTTGCTCAGTTCCTTAGTTGAAACCGAAATAATTTAGTCGTTGACCTGCATGGGCTACCAAAAAAACTATGTCACGCCCCAGTCCCAAAATACCGAGGGACTAGACACGTGACAATGGCCAGCAGCACACACCAATGGGCAAACCCAATTTAATGGACCCATTAGAGTGTACTTAAGCTGTAAAACAATAATAAGGGTCTATGATTCATGCCATATTTCTAATTTTAATCTCATCCACAGAAGATATACACAATCAATATCAGAATAATCAAGAAGAAATAATAATCAACAAGTCTCAATAAATATCTCGGGGAACAACCCGATAATGAGTTTAATAAATTAATCCACGAGACATGAAATAGAGTATCAAGAACAGAAATGAATGAGTATATAAAGCAAATACTCATGAGAAATCTTCTGGCATCACCTCGTCCTCTGGTACTGGTACTGCTCCAACGTCTGCTCATATCCCATATACCTCAGGGTAGATCTCTTCCTCTATACCTGAGGACATAATCCGGATCCAGGTCCTTAGGAGACATATCAAGGTACAAGAATAACTCAAGCCAAATAAATGCA